>CM069914.1:47411526-47464119 GCA_036172215.1 Camellia granthamiana
CTTAATCGAATACCAAATTAAATTATAAATTGTTGAATGACTGAAGAATGAATTGAGTTTTTGTAATAGAGTTGAGTAGATAATAATATGAATTTAAAACAATTGATCAAAGTTAATTAATATATCTATATAGGTCTAAGAATTGGAATAAGCATAAAGACAATGTAATTTGAATTATTTATGTAAGTGTGATCTTAAGTAAATAAGGATGTCAATGAGACTGCGTAAAACGTAGACCTGTTGTGAAATTGAATCACCACTTTAAAAGGAATAGTATGAGAAAGATTATCAAAAACAGTAATCTTAATTTAATAAAAGTATATAAGTTCTGCTATGATCTGTATGTCATTCTAATGTTATTTGAGTACAACCCAACATCTGCTACTTATAAAAGGCTCAATGAATTTCTGTGAAATATGCTTCTGTTAAGACTCTGATACGTTTCTGTTCTGAATCCGATGTGCCCCTCTGTTTCGGAATTACCATCATTATTGGTATCCAAGATGTCTGTTTGAAACTATGACCAATAATATGTGATTATATTTCCATATAATTCGAAAATTTCTATTATAAATCAGCACTATATATTATGTACATATAACTTAAAATCCTCTGACACAGTCAATGAAGATTAAATGACCGTTCTTATGGAAAATAATGAATTACGAATTGCGTGGGAATAATGTCGGGATAATTATTGTCAATAAACTTGAAAGACCAGTAACTTATAGTTGTTATTAGTAACACATTGAATGGTAAATTTGATTGAAAACCTCCTATAAAAATGTCAGCAGCGGAATAATTTGATTTATTCAAAAAGTAAGGAAAATCATAAACATCCCTTGAATTAAAATTTATGTTATTTGGAGCATATAAATTATGGATTAATGGATTAAAATATACGAGTTATGTGATTGATGACAATAGAGGCGGTAATGAATCACTAATTTGGGTTGATTAACCACTAAGTGATTAGGAAATAAGTTTAATTTCTGTGAAGAAAATCAAATGAAAATGAGGTTACCTAGGAAAGGAAGTGGAGTAAGACAAAGCTATATAACAAGTTTTCAGTATAAGTACCCTAAGTATGGAAGACCAAACTTTCTAAAGGGGAGAGACTGTGACGACCCCACTACGTAAAATAATTAACATTTAATTAATTAAGGATAGTAAAATTTTAATTGCCTATTATTCTGATTTAATTTGGGATTTATGAAAATTATGGAGACTAATTCGTATATGTTTCTATCGAGAATTTATAATTGGAAACCTAAACGGCTCAAGAAAGTATAATTAGTAAATTGAATTATTTTAATGTCGAGTATCGGACCATATGGGAGTTAATTATCTTTGCATTTTGTATCATCTAATCCATGGAATTAAAGGGATTTTGGGATTAATTGCATGAACTAGATTGAAGATGATGAATATGGAAGTTTTGTGTGTGTGTGTGTGTATGCGCGTGTGTGTGTATGTGTTGAATCACCATTTGTGAGCATGAATATGTAATCTATGTTGAATTTCAGAGTTTACGCTTACATGTATCCCTGATTTAAAGAGTTTTGAAGTCTAATTTCATGTTTTGAAAGCATTGTTGTGAGTTTGAAACTAATCTTTGCATACATGAACATTTGAGATCCATTTATGAAAGAATCATGAGATTTGTGCAAGAGACTTGAGAATAATTATGTATTTGAATTTCCTAAAGTGTATACAAATTTATGGAAGTGTTTTCATGGATTAATGCAAGGCAAACTCCATTTTTGAAGCTTAAACCTAGTTTTGGAAAAACCCAGAAATTATGAAGGAATAAAGTAATTTGAAATGGATTGTTGTAAATTGAGGGTCGTAAAGGCGATAGAAACCAAAATTAATTACTTTATTGTGATTAGTGTAATTTTTAGAGTCTATTGTGAAATTTAATTAAAAAAATTGATTCAGATCAAATTAAGTAGATTAAACTCAATTAACTTAAGTTATAATTATTTAACTTAAGCTTTGATTAATTAAATAAACTAATTGAGCCTATATATATAATAGCTCATATTCTTGAGCTCAAAATATGAGGGAATTAGTGGGCTTTGTAGAGAGAGAGAGAGAGAGAGAGAGAGAGAGAGAGAGAGAGAGAGAGATACAACTTGAGGAAGAGAGTTTTTGTTTTAGAGAGCTCAAGGAAGACATTGAAGAACAAGCTTAAAGCTTCCTAATTCAACAAGTTAAGGTAGGAATTTCTTAAATTCTTGAATTTAAGACATCTACATTTATATCTTCTTGAAAGTAAGCTTAATTGAGAAAGAATCATGCATGATTAAGAATGTATTGTGATGTAAATTGAAGTAGGACACCTACATGAGTTTGTATGGTTGGATTTGAAGAAAGTAGTTTATAAACATGACATGCATAGTATAAATTTATAGCAAATCATGTTTAATTGAGAGTTTTTGGGTGTAAATTAATGTTAAGAATTCATATGAGCATAAAAGTGAAGAATTGAAAGAATTAAGTTCGCATTTTGCACACTGTCCGCTTGAGCACCCAAGCCTTTTTAGCATATTTTGACTTCTTGTTTTGTGTTTACATCTTTGCTTCTGTCTTCTTCTGAGTATTTCTAAGCATGAATTATGACTCATTAAGGTACTGATATGAAGGAAACAACATGTATAATTGAATTAGAATGACAAAATAAAGTATGTGATTAGAATAATGTGTTCCAATGTGTTTGGTATATGTGATATGTAGATTTGAACATTGTGCAAGGACACCAACCTACTCGAGGTGAGTAATCTCTTTGTAACGATATTTTTGTATGAATTACTTTAAAATTAGTTTTGCTAGACAAAGAGATATGAAATATGACAAAGTTTACAAATAAGTCCTTTAAAACTAAAGGTTATGCTTTGCAATACAGAATTATGTACAATGTGATCTGTTTCCTGAAAAGGAAATTTGCTAAGGAGTGAATGAATTCCTTTTGAACAACTAATAAGAAACTATGTTTTGATCATTCAGTAACCACTGTTTTGTCTATGATCCGTAAATGACGTTTTGTATAAGTTATTGGACCGTTGTAAATGTTTTGTTATAAATGACAAGTTTTCTGAGAAATTATGTTTGATACGAATGAATGAGATTCCCTATTGATCATCGAACGTGACACCATGAACATGTGCTTGATTTTCATAAACTTCCATTATGTTTATGTCGATCCCTCGTGGTCGTTATGTCTATATCGACCCGTTGCGATCGTTATGTCTAAGTCGATCCGTTGCAATCGTTATGTATATGTCGATCCGTTGTGATCGTTATACCTATGTTCTCGTTCCATTGTGGACATTCTGCTAATTTGCTAACCAGTACTATTTGATTATATCACGAAATGAAAGTGACACTAAATGGTATGAAGAATTTTATGACTTCTGAATGTATACATTTGATAAATACTTCATTTCGTCATGAACGTTTTGTATAGTATTTTGCTAAAGGCCTAGTAATGCTTTTGACAACGTACTGCGCTATGTGTTGATCTATGGAAAATTTACTGAAGATTTATGGAACTTTATTCATTAGTACAAGTATCCAAAAAATATTTTGAACATTGTTTTGCTTGTATAAGCTGCTAATCTTTACATTGGGATTATTCATTAGTCTCTAACTCACTATTTAATATATGTATATAGGTGATCGGGCACCAGATCAGAGTTAGTGGTGCCAACCCAAACTCTCTTTTTGTCAAGCCAACTATTGCGCCTCAACGCGAGGTTCCAAGCCAACATGTGGCAAGGCTTTTTGGGTGGTTCAGATTCACCCTTTTGAAATCAGTCTAGTGGCAAGAGTGGTCTATGACTTTTGTTTGTACTATTTTGATTATGAGATTTAATTCCCTAACTTGTGTTTCATTTTGTATATAAGTGTTTATGGACTTGAATGTTTGTGCATACATAAATATTTGAAAGTGGATTTGTATATTTAAGTCCTCACAGCTCGTTGGACATTATTTTCTATTTTGAATTGGCTTCCGTCAACCCCTTTTATTGTGTTATTGTCATTATTGTTAAGTAGACCTTTAGTAATCACAGATTATTGGTCGATTACGTTATTAAACCTATAGGGGTGTGTTTGGGTCATGACAGAAACGACCAATCAAATTAATCCCAAGGGATTATTTTTCTAATACTATCTCCCATAGTGGAATACTAATCTCATCCATGGAGGCCTATCATAGGAATTAGGGTTCTCTCATTGATCTCTCTCCTTGCCTTTCTACTTGTTGGGTTAGTGGGGCCACTTTTGGGCCCAATTTCGATGATCCGAATCGTTTACATTTTAAGATTTGTTGAGTATATCATACTTATAAAAAATCAAGTTGATCGGATATCAGAAACTATATGTGTTTGGATCATCGAACTAAAAATCTTTTTTTTTTTTAAAATTTAATAACAGCTTTCCGAACACATTCTTTCTTATATCCGATCAACTTAATTTTTTACAAGTATAATATATTCAACAAATTTTAAAATGTGAACGATTCAGATTATCAAAATTGGGTCCAAAAGTAGGCCCAATGGCTCAACAAGTAAAGAGACAATGAGAGAAAGTAAGGAGAGGATCCTGATTCCTATCATAGTCCCAAGGTATTCTAAATCATTCCTATTTTGCAAAGAAACACAATATTAATGGACCACACATCCATCCTAATTCAATTTCATCCCCTTTAACCAAAAACAAATGAATCTTAATAATTGAAATTAATTCCTAGTAAGTCCTATTGAAGATTAGTCCTAATAAATGCGTCGCTAAAAATAATTTTTTATGACATTTTTTGCATATGTCATTAAAAATTGACAATTAGTGACTTTTTTGTCACGATTTTCATAAATTGTTTCTAAAACTTATAATTAGTGATGTTTTCTGTGACTAATTTTTTAAATGGTCGTTGAAAACTGAAAATTAGTAACTTTTTTGTGATAATTTTTTCAAACTATTGCTAAAACTTATAATTAATTAATTTTTTGTGATAAATTTTTTAAATTATTACTAAAAATTAATAATTAGTTACTTTTTTAATAGTGCTTGATAAAGAATGTCGTTAATTATCACATATTTTATTAGATAATAAATTCACTTATCATATATATATTGTTAAAAATAATATTTTTCTCTTATTTAGATGGCACATTCTACAAATTTACTTTGAGTAATGATAAAGATTCTAAAAATTCTACTAAAATTTTTATCAAATGTCTCAAATTAGTATGAGACCCACATTGTATGAGTCTCACATCCATATAAAATATTTAATAAAATTTTTGATAAAATTTTTAACATTGTTAATTTACTTTTTCTAAAAAATCTACGGGTTGGTTCGGGAAGTGGGTTGGCTTTTTGACTTTTTTGGCTATTTTAGCCTGGGCTAAAAAGCTTGATTTGGGAAGGACTTTTTTGCTTTTTGAATTTTTTGACTTTTTTGTAAGAAAAGAATATAATGATTATGAATTTGACGTAATGTTTTGTTAATTATAACTAAAATAATCTATTTTATCTTTTATGACTAAAATTGCCACCAAAAGAAAAAAAAAACGTACAAACCTTCTTCCCAGGCATCTAACATCTTTTTTTCATTATAATCTATACCTGTAAAAGTTGTTATATGCATATGCACATGCGCAATACAAAATGGTCAAAATGAAATTGGCCCAGTAAATTTTTACAAACAGGCCCCTGAGGATTGAGGTAGTGCAAAAGTAAAAGGAGTGTTTGAACACCGTGGTGGAACAGACAAGGGGAGATTTGAAGGGTCATGTGAACGGGTAAAAAGTGTCATCTGAATGGGTAAAAAGTCCAAAAACTTTAACGTCACATCAAGTAGCACCCACCATACGTACGACTTTCCTAACAGGCAGCTCTGTCGCATCCCCATTTCGCCACCTCAGCGGGTGAAAGCGACTTCGGCCATAGGCCGGAAAAATTATTATTCGACACTGCTACGTAGTTCGAATATCACGGCTCGAATGGCTCAAAAATAATCTCTTACCGGTAAGAGATTATTTTCATAGGCAAAAAAATAATCTCTTACCGGTAAGAGATTATTTTCGAGCCATTCGTGTCACACTTTTTCGAGTTACGAGGAATTTCCCATTATTATTTGATCTTCTTGGAACAAGCTGAGGCGGTGCACTAACTTAATTACTACAATGATTATATGTCTCATTAAAAAAAATTAAAATTTTAAAATATTACAATTATTATGTTTCATTTATATATTATAATTATAATATGTATCATTCACATAAAGTATTAAAATTTGTAATTTTTAAAATATAAAAATAATTCAAACTATCAAATCAATAATAGAGCAGTAGCAAAGATTGTATACTTCTGTATTATTACATCTATATCTATTTTTTAAAGTAAGAATTAACCAGTATATATCATCTTTTTATTTATTATTTTAGAATTAAATTTAAAAACAAAAAAATATAGATAAATAATACGTTTATGTTTTTCAATTCAAAAAACATATTTAAGTTGAAAACTCTTTTTCAATAAAATATTTAAATTCTTTTTCAATTGAAAACACATATAAAATATCTAAACAAATTGAAAATACAAAATTTTACAAATTACTAGGGATGCTTGTTGTTTGGCGGTTCGGTTGCAACTAAAAGAATTTCAAATCCGCTATCCGTCCAAAACTAGACGGATTGGAAAAAATCAATATATAACCGTCTGCTCTTCATCACGCATCCATCTAAAATACAGCAAATCAATTTGGTTTAATCAATTTCAGAAAATCAATATATCCGTTGCTCACCTTAATGAAGGGTAATGTTACAAGATCAATCAATTACTTCTCCTCGACCCCCAACAATTCTATATACCTAACTTATTGTGCGTAGTCCACGAGAATCTATTAATTGGTCACAGAGTATTATTTTATATTATTTATTGAGTGATAAATATTAAAAAATGTAATGTGAAAAATATTAAATTTTCTACTAAATAAATAATTAAATATTTTACATAGATGTAGAATCTACAAAAGTATGAGTCCACACTCATATAAAACATTTAATTATTTATTAAATAGAAAATTTAGAACCAATATCATTTTTCTAAAAAAATACTAAAAAGATGATAGATCACACATATTCAATCAATAACAATTAAGTTAAAATACCATATCAATTTATCTTCAGTGCAAATAATCTTTTTTCGTGGCCGACCTCATAATACGTCTCTTGAGCTCTCCTTTAAATTTGTCTTGTACGAAAATTATAGTATAAAAATTTATTTTTTAAATTTAATAATTTTTGGATTCAGTAATATGTATAAAAAAAAAATTAAATTAATAATTAGAGAAGATATAAGAGAAAAAGAGAGAATTACTTAGATATTCTAATTAAATGGTACATCATTATGTTTGAAAATGATCTAATTTTAGGCTACATTAGCACTACGCAAAAAATAAAGGATAAATTACACTGACTTCTCTTAAAATTTGAAAAAAATAAAATAAGATCAATAGTTTTGATATAAATATATTTTTTTTTTTCAGTGAGATTAAAGAGACTAAAATTAATATACATAGTATGAAGATACAAAGAAACATAAGGTAAAATATATATTTTAATATAAAATAAATTATAATATTCTTTTTTTAACTAATGAATTTTTAATAAAAAGGGGGGGCAAATATTATCTTAATTAAAACCTGAAAGGAGCCAATGTAATTATGTTAAACTTGTAAAGTTTTATTGCATTTTTTTTTTTTTTTTAAATCATGGGAAGTCATTCAGTGTGTTTGGTTTCAATTTTTTAAATTTAATTTTCTGGAAATTGAATTTTTTATTTTTCGTTTTTTTATTTTTTATTTTTAGTGAATATTTTAAAATTTTAAACAATTTTTTATTTTATTTTTTTAGATGCACCTTACATGGGTGTATCTAAAAAGTAAGATATTTGTGAAAAAAAAATACTTTTAAAAATTAATAAATACACAAAAATATGAAAAATATATTAAATTTTCGTATTTTTAATATTTAATGAATTTTTTAAAGATTTTTTTTCACAAAAAAATATACTTTTTAAGTATATTTATGTTGAGTATGTCTAAAAATTAAAAAAAAATTACTTAAAATATTAAAAAAAATTAGTGAAAACAAAAAAAAAACAAAAAATAAAAATATAAAATTTTCTAAAAAGGAAATTCTGAAAACCAAAACCAATAATATTTAGACCCTATTTGTCATAACCTAAAAAAGTCAAAAAATCAAAAAATCACTATGCTATTTAAGTCACATCACCTCTCTACCACATCACTTCAAACTCAACCCATATTTCATCAAAAAGTATACTTATTTAGATCATCTCAAGTCACCCCTTAGCTTGTGTCACCAAAATATGACATATATCTTGTCAAGAAATGGATGGTGTGCACACTTGATCGATAGTCTAAGAAAATCAAAGAGTTAAGTATAGAAGGAGAAAAAAAAATTAATAAATTAATAAAATTTGAAATTTAAAATCAAAAATTGAGTAGTTATTAACGAGGGTAAATTATACTTACATCCCCTGAGGTTTGAATTTAATACATGTCACTTCTTAACGTTTAAGAAATTGCACTAATCCCCTGTCATTGTAATTATTTAGACGGAATGAAAATATTGAACTCATGCACTTTCTCTTTTCTTGTTTTACTTTACTTCCTTTATTTTATTTTTTTAAAATGTAATTTCTTCTGTTTTTTACTAGGAATTGTTACTTTTTATATAAGCAGAGGAGTTTGTGAAATGAAACTAGTAACCACATGGATAGAAATGTAATTTCCAGAACATCAGGGATGAGATGTAATTGGATCAAACCTCAAAGGGTGTCAACGTAATTTACCCTATTAACAATTATTATTTATGACTTAACTATAAAGTGATTATGGAATTATGGGTGAAATTTTAAAAAATGAAGAATTGTAATTTAAGATTACAAAAATTCAATTATCATATAGAAGAATGAAGACTTCAAGACAGCAATTAAAATATTACCTTTATATAATAGTATAGATGAACATAAGCACAGAAGGCCGTCACCCTTACAAAATCAAAAAACATTCTTAGTCCATTAGTATTAACTAATTTTTCCAAACTATATAACTTCGTTCCTCTAAATCATAAAATATAAATATTATTTTCTTCTACCTGTTTGCATGCTCTACGATATACATAATATATATAATTAATATATAAATTTTAGAAAAAAGAGAAATATTAAATTTCACAGTATTTAAGTGTTATGATTAGATCCAACATGACAACAATTACTTAAATTTCATAATTAAACTGTGTATTGAGTAATAAAATAACCATTATATGCCATTACTATAAGAAAATATGTTTTTGTAGATAAAAGAAAATATTCTTATGTATATTTTGAGGTTTTTTTTTTTTTTATCTTTTTTGTGTTCATAAAAATTGATGTTGTAATAATTAAAAAAAGAAAATAACAAATTTGTTAGTGTATATGCCGCCCCTCCAAGTCAGAATCTTGGGTATATTACTATGACCCTATTTGGTAGGGTATATTTTTAACTTATTTCAGCTTTTAGCTTAATTTAAGCTATTTTGATGTATTTTATTCAACTTAACAATACAGCTTATAACTTTTTGTAAATCAAAAATCAACTTATTCTTTGAGTGGGGGAGGAGAAGCTTAATTTATAAGTCAAAAATCAGCTTATGTTCACAGCTATATGCTATAAGCTGTTAGGCTATTAGCTGTTAGGCTATAAGTTATAATCACTTTCCCACAGCTCTACCAAACGGGACCTATATTCATGTAAGTGGTGAATTTTTTTAAATAAAATAATAATAAAACATTAAAAGATAAATAGGCCTCTTTTGGCAAAGAGATCAAAAGTATATTTTTGATTTTTTAATTTTTTTAAATCACATTATCTTTCTACCTTTTTATAAATTTTTTCAAAAAAAATTTAAAAATTAACTTTTAACCTACTTTTCAAAATAAGTAATATATTAAATAAATGTGCTCGTTACAATGTTATTAATAAAAAATGGGGTGAGACTAATGTCCTTAATGACTTTCCCTTTAATATTCATTCATTTGATTATTAATATGCGTTTGTGGGAGAGGAGGGTATGGGTGTGTTTGGTTGACTTGTTTATTTGTTGTCACCGTCTTCCAAGTCTTAAACCCATTTGATTCAAATTCATGACATTAAAGTTGGTGTTGTCTAGTCAGATGTCAAATATATATATTCTCAAGTTATTAAGAATGGACCTAAAGGAAGGCAAGGGGGCGATCGGCCCACCTATGATTTTAATTTTTTTTATATATATTAATATTAATTATTAATTATTTTAAAGTATATATATTCATCCCCTTAAAATTTGCAAAAAAATTAAAATATGATTACATGATTTATACCTTTTCATATATGAAAGATAGGATTCAAAATATAAAATTCAATAATTTTGACAAAATATAATAATAAAAGTTGATTTCTCACAACTAGTTTCAATAAATTGTCTTATAATTGATCTTTTATTAGTCAATATAATTATCGGAGAACATGTTTATATATATTTATTAAGCTCTTTTTTTCCTTTTATGTCTGTAAAAATTGAAGCTGTAATTTATACTTCATTTTTTTTAAAATTTTTGTTAGAATATTAGTTTATCCCCTCTATGTTAGACTCTTAGGTCAGTTTTGGCTAGTCTTGCCCTCAAATCTTCTTTTTTTTTTTCTAAATATTTATAATTATTAAATCATAAAAATTTCGAGATACGATAATCTCAAAATGTAATTTTGTATATGTGAATATTTTGAGACAGGTGAATGGATAAATTTGACACAAAAGATCTCATGGCATATGAGATAAAGTGGTGGCATTTTGTGTGTGTGTAATTCTCGTAATTTTGTGACTATATTTTAAATAATAATACTATAATAATCATATTTTTATTAGGGGTGCAGCACTAATCCTGAATTGTAATCCGATATTATTTGTCTAAGTCTGACTCGAGTTAAACTCGAACTGCTTGAGTTATCCGAATTGCATGTAAATTTCTTTTCTTTTTTTCTTTTTTTAGGACAGCTAAGTTAATTAATTTGTTAAAATTAAACACTGTTTACAATTTTTTATATATAAAATCATTAATAACAATAAAAACAAAATAAATCATTTATATAATATAAAAGAGATGCCGTTACGATGGCCTTTACAATTTATGAGTGAGAAAAGCTAAATCAGGTTTACCTTATTATTTCCTATCAAAATGCATGCATCATTCTAGTTTATCCAAAATTGTTCAAGGAAAAATATAGGAGAAAGAACTCATGAAAAGGTCTAATTTATATTTTATTCGCTTTACTTCTATATAAATTGATTCACATATCAAGTTGGAATTTGTTACAATGCCTCAAAATAATAATAACAACCTATCTCATGATAATCAAAAGAAAATCTAATATGCAAAACAATGACCTTTCATTTATATTCTTTTATCGTACTAAAGATGATATATGCGAGTATACATTCATCAACTCTAAATCCTGAATTTATGGCATGTTAATGCCCTAATGGATACATCTTTCCAAGACAATAAAAGGTTATACAGATAAGAAGACATATGAGTGAAGTGAAATAAAAGTTTATACAGATAAGTTAATGCCCTAATGGATACATCTTTTCAAGACAATACTTGGGTACATAAACAATGAGTTCAACTCAATACAATTAAAATATAAAGCTTGTATAAAATAATTACAACAAGGAAAAAAAAAAAAAGCATTCAGCTCCACGATCCTCCCAAACTAAGTTCTTTGTAAAGGCATATCATCAACATTTGAAAGTTGTTTTCCACAAAGGGTAAACCAAAACCCAGTAGAAATACTTTTTAACACAATGTATGGAACTTAGTAAAGTTATAAAGTGAATGTACATGCATGCTATTTATCAAACATATACTTTTTCATCTCAAAACAATGCAATGCCTTTATAAATATATTTCGATTCATGAAAATACACTTTTATATCAGAAAATAGGGCGGTGGATACAAAACACTGAGAATCTATGGATACGTATCCGCCAGTGGGCTATATAAGCACTATCAAAGCCATTTTACTGGTACCAACCGAAAGGATCGACACGTAATTGCGCGGGTTTCTAGATTTTTACCAAGGACACAGGTCAATAATATAAATCATAACCACAACTCCTAACAAGATTCACCAAGATATATGATAAGTCGTTTCACATACCAAAAATAAACACTGAACTATACCAAATTCTTTTATAATAATGGTAAGTCCAAGTATCGATCCACAGGGACAAACGGGGAATTAAACTAATTAAATTGTTAAATTCTTAAATCAATTTTGATAAAAAGATTGATTGTTCATAACCTAATAATAATTAAATTAAACAAAGCGAATAAACTAGCAATTATAAATAAAGATGAATTTACTGATTTGGGGAAAAAACTAGGGCAATGAGTTCACCACTAGTTACATAAATAAGGTTTCAATTTGGAATCGATTATGCTACGGTTCACTCTAAATAATATTTTGCAACTACAAGTTCAAAGCATTTATCAAGAGAGTTATCACGTTCAATGTATAGGTACAAACCATCTTAAGTAGTACGAGTCGTTCATTATAAACGACTGGCCCCTTGTAGTATGGCTTGTTTCATACCTTGAATATGAAAGAAAAGAAAACTATTGTATGGAAAGCATTCAACAATCACAGAATGCCGAATACTCAAAGAAATAGTGGAAAATATATATTTGAAACTTCTAAAACACCATACAATTGTTCAAACATTTATACAATCAAAAACCAAAAAGAAAACCTAATTACATAGATAGGGTTTCATCAAAACCCTAGAAAATGGGAGCTTAGCCATTTATGGAGGACTGAGAAGAGGTAGAGAAAGAAGAACCCTCTATGGAAATTGCCTTTGAAGCTTGAGAATTACATTTTTCCAAACCCTAGCCTCTTCTCTCTCTTGGAATTTTTCAGAACCCTAATCCAACCTATTTTTCGTCTTTTTATCCCTCTGCTGTCCTTCAAACAGGTTCAAAATAGCGGCACAAATTCCGAGGTACGGCCGTACATGCGAGAAAACCCTCCGCACGTGCGGGAAGATTAGGTCTTGTTTGGCTGCGAGGTAAAAGCTGCACGTGCGGGAATGGGCCTCCGCACTTGCGACAAGCACTTTTCTCACCAAAATTCTGCATTTTGCTCATTTTATACTCCCATTATGTACAACCTGATTGACATTAAACAGGCATAAAATATATAGTTTGACAAATAAGTAAAGTTAAGAGATTCTAATTAACTACCTCAGTGTTGAACAATTCGGCCTCAATCAGCATACATAATTTTTTTCTCAAAAATAATACATTTTCAATGTTCAAATATGAAGTAATGCTTGATGTAAGATGTATGAGAAATTAGTTTTAATTTAACCTAGTCCTTATGCAATTTCTACAACAATCAAAGTTATCTTCCATCGACAGCTCAAAACATATATTTCTAATCAACAGATAAATTGTTCAACAATAGATAAAATCTCAACATTTTCAAAATGGGAGTGATAATAAATATTCAGCTCCATTGTTATCATTAACCGATACCGTTTTTCCTTTTATTTCCAAAATCACATTTAAAGAAAAATCCTTCCATATTTCAACACAACCCATCAATATACACACTTTCACAACCTTCTCAAGCATATATTTGAAAAGCCCCTCTTTTATATTTCACAATCAAACCCTTGGTTTAACCTAAAACTCTCAAGTTACTAAACAATTTTGAAGGAGAAAATAACTAAGCTAAACATCATATGAGAGGTTGAAGAAATTCCTACTTTAAGAGTAGAATAGGAAGAGAGCAAGAGTAAAACTTTGGCAGAATCAAAAATGAGATCCTCTCCAATTAGATTGAAGCTTGTGACGAACTCTGCCTTTTTTCCAAAGAGCAATGATGCAAAAATCAATAGATGATGGAGTATTTAGGAGAGGTTTTAAGCTACTAGTGAGAGAAAATGAAGAAATTAGGGTTTGGAAGGTTTTAGAGAGTGAAAAAGTGTCATGACCCAAACCCGCCCCTATGGGTTTAGCATCACAACCGGGCAGTAATACTTGATTACCAAAGACCTGCTTAACAGTAAGGATAGTAATACAGAGTAAGGGGCTGGCGGAAGCCATACAGTAATAAAAGAGATGTCCAATGAGCTGTGACGATCTGAATGCGAAAAGAGTTTTATGAACAAGCCACATTCATAATCAAAACATATATATATATATACATCATACACAACATCTAGGTTAGGGACCAAATCCCTTCACCATAACTGTACAGTCAAGTCCTAAGCATTTGTTACAGGTCAGAGACAAAAGGGTGAAACTGAGACACCCCAAAATAGCCTTAGCTTGAACGGACTTGGAACCTCGAAGAGAGGCATAAGGCTGGCTTGACAAAACGGGAGCTTAACTTGACGCTCCTAGCTTCGGTCCGGTGCCTGGACACCTACATATAAATATAAACAGTGAGTTAAAACCCAGTGAATAACATATGCGTAAAAGGGTTAAGAATGAATGTCCTTTCAGAAATTAAAAAAGTCATTTGCATCAGTAAATCAGTTATTCAATCAGTGGCTCATATTTCATGCCATAACAGTTATTTAGAAACCATAATAGTCATATGTGGTACATCCAATAGCAAAACAGTACAGTAGGTCTTAACAGACCGAACAGTCAGTTGATGGCCATCAAACAGTAAACAGTAGTGGTCCCAACATTGGAACCGACAGAGATCTCTGTAACAGTAGCAGTAACAATACAGTAACGGTAAGTTGCTAAGGATGCCACGAATACAGTTTACAAATAGGACAAACATTCATTCAGTAAACGATGCCATTTCAGAAAGCAGTGTAATCAATCGTTTAGAAATAGTTATAATTGAACGTATCTTTACAACATTGTTACTCACAGAGTGATGGGCTATAGACAGGCTAGTCAGCGTCCTCGGGTGCCAACCCTACACAGTTGCAGAATGAACACACACACTAAGTTACACTCTTGGGATTAATGACTTAGCCCTTTAACTTGACTAGGTGTGGTTCTATAACATTACCCTCATTAAGATGCCTTAAACATGGCCTAGGAATGCCTAGAATGGAATGAGGATGCAAAGATGTACTTTAAAACACTTTTCAAAATTTGTTGAAAACATGGGTCTCGCTCAAGCATGGCTTTCTTCGCTCGAACGAGCTTGCCAAAACAGAGGGGTCACTCGAACGTAAACTCCTTTGCTCGAGCGGTCTGTAAAAATGCAAAAGTACTGGTTGTTGAAAATCTCCGCTCGATGCTCGCTAGAGTGTGAGACACAGAGCTTCGCTCAAGCGTAGGTCTCGTCGCTCGAGCGTACGTCTGCGTCCACAAAAACCTGAGAGCTTGCAATCTACACTCGAGCTAGCATTCCTCCGCTCGAGCGGGTTTCAGAAACAAAGGTGCTCGCTCGAGCGTGGAATCCTTCGCTCGAGCGATGAAGCCAAAATCTGAGTTTTCCAGATTTGCCTCCAAACCTCAAACCAAGCATTCAACACATCAAAACTCAATCTTTTGGGCCAATTTTCTGGAAAACACTTGGAAACTCAATGTACAACATGTGTTGAAGATCATTGGATAAAATTAAAGCCCAAAAGTAAGCCAATTGAACACAACAATGCAAAATCATACATGCATGAGTTCCCATGAACTCTAATGTTCCAAAACAAGATCAAATGCAAGATTGAGCTCAAGAACATGATCAATTCATGGACTCCTATCAAGATATGAACATGCATGAAGAAATTCTCATGAAAACAACCTCAAAATTCAAGAATATGTACATGCATGCATGAATTAATTCTTAAACCAACACCTTAAGCCAATTCTTGACTCTATACTCCAATTTTCCCATGAATCATGCAAGTAACAACTTAAATTCATAATTAAGAAGATGAATTCCTATCTTAGGTCTTGAATTCCAAGTATGCTAGCTCAATTTTGCAAATCTTCTTCAATTCTTCTAATTTTCCAAGCAACTCCCAAATGAAATCAAGTTTCTCCTATCTCTCTCTCTCTCTCACGGTTTTGGTCTAGGAAATAGATGAAGAAATGATGCATCAAATGTGATATGAATTACACTCCAAACAATGCCTCTAAAGTGGCCCACTAATGGCAAACATGCAAATAATCAAACTAATGTAATTTAACATTATTTAATCTAATTAATCATTCCAAATCAAATTTTAATTAAACCTACCATAAAATCATATAAAATCTAATTAGCATATAACACTAATCAATTTCCGGTTCAGTTGCCGATAAGGCCTTCAATTTGTAATTCAAAATAAGAACACGAACAGATCATTCAGTAATCAAACAGATAGAAATGCATTTAAAACAATACACTCATGCAGTTAATTCAGAACTTCAGCTTAATCAATTACTTATCATACTCAATCACAGTTTAGCACTAATCAGAGGTGAGGGTTGTCACAAAAAGTGATTCAAAAATCTCTTTTTTCGAATTGATATATGCGCAGATCGCTCGAGCGACCAAAACATCGCTTGAGCGTTAGGGACAATAAGTGACACCGCTCGAGCAATGAAAACACTACTCAAACGCACAACAACCACTTCCTAGAAGTTTTGCAGACAACAGAGACCACTCGAGCGCAAGAAATACTGCTCGAGTGAAGATCACCCTACTATTAGAAATTTTGCAGGCCTACAAAATATTGGGAGATCTCAAAGACTGCTCAAGCAACCAAAACACCGCTCGAGCGAACGAGCAAAAAACAAAACAGCAACTCTTTTGAAAAACTAACTTCTAACCTGTTTCAAACACGACCAACAACACAACTTGACTACAAACGAGACGACAAGAGATATAAACAAGAATTATAGTATTGAATCTCTGATTTAAGAGTATTAAATGGATCAGGTCTGAACCGGAATTGCTATATTTGTGATCCTTGTTTATGAACGCATGGGTTTCATTATAATTGATCTTAATATATATTAGGGATTTACGTATAGATCTTAATAGGTGAACTTATTATCCAATAGGTTCTATGATAATTAACGACATTTTTTATTAAACACTATTAAAAAAAAGTTACTAATTGTTAATTTTCAACGACAATTTCAAAAATTTGTCACAAAAAAATCATTAATTATAAGTTTAGTGACAGTTTAAAAAAATCATCACAAAAAAGTCATTAATTTTCAACTTTCATCGTCAATTTGACAAATTAATCACAGAAAAATGTCACTAAATTGTAAGTTTTAACGACAATTTATGAAAATCATAACAAAAAAAAGTCACTAATTGTCAATTTTTAGTGATATATGCAAAAAATAGTCACAAAAAATAATTTTTAGCAACAATTTTACTATGACTAATTTTCAATACGATTTAATGGGAATTAAGTCCAACTATTGGACCTATTAGTAGTTTAGCCTAATGTTCTTAATATTTAACTTGTTTAAGCATAGCACAAAATTTTATTCTAATATATATATATGTTCATAAAGACATTTTTTTAATTTGATAACAAAGGTTAAATATGGTACGAGATTGATATGGACCAAAAAAATTATTTGTAATGTTTTAGATTAGAAACTATTAAATTTATAGGTTGCTAATGTTCAAAATTATATGTAAAATAAATAAATAAAAACTCTTAAGTTTTAGGGTGTCATCACAACTTCCATTTCCTTCTCCAAGTCCCACTTTGTGCCTAGCCTTTGTAATTGTAACAATTAACTATTTAACAAGTAGTGTGATCTAGTTGTTAGAATTTGACAAAAACTGACTACAACATTTAGTTAAAAATTAATTAAAAAAGTTAAAAATAATTTAATTCATACAAAAAGTCAAAATTTTCTTTTCATTTACTTTACTTTTAACATGTTTTATTTATTTATTTATTTTGTAAAAATCAAAAAAAAAATTCAAATATATATTAATTTTTTTTCAAATCATGTTTTAGTCAAAAAATCTTAAAAAAATCACTTCTCAAACGAGTTTATGCATTTATCTTGTGACTATTTTTGTGAGACTTTTAAATGAAGATTTAAAACTTAGAAGGGTGTGGGGTTATTTTTATTTTTATTTTTTATTTTAATGATAAGGATGCAAAATAAAATTTATCTCAAGTGAAAAAAAATAGTAGCAGATGCAGTTGCGCCCAATCACAACCCACCATTTTTAACTCTGTTTGTAGGGTCCCTACCTAGTAACATCATCAAACTTCCGTGCTTGTCATCCCCACACGCACGCCTTGTCTTTGTTCCCCTCGAGAAACCAGGAATGGCAATGTAAATTAATTAACTTTTTATCTCTATTCTTTTATAATAATTTTTTCTCATTCTCCATTCCACTAGAGCCCCTGGACTGCCCCCCCATGTTGTGATATTTATTCTATTATTTCTTTTAAGAATTAATAGAAAAATTAAATTAAAGCATCACATATATTTGTTCCAAGATACAAAAGGAAAATTATTTAATAATTCTGGAACACTACGTGATTATACTCTAAGTCAATCATCAATTATTTAGTCCTTATATTGTTCTCTCATCTCTAACATAAATCGTGGACCCTTACTCCTCTCTACCAATCAAAACTTTATAGAGTATTACGTGTTTATATTCCGAGAATACTGAATAATCACTCGATATGTAAATAGTTTTCCCATGTGTACCAATGACTTTATATGTAGTTTTTTTTTGGGGGGGATAAACTACCCTTTAACCCCTGTAGTTTATTCAAAAAACACGAAATTCCTCCATAATTTCATTTGTAATATTTAAACCCTCTACATTTCATATCAAAATACAATTTTGAATGAAATCATTTGTCTCAACAGAGTGCAAAATACTTACAAACAATTGAATTCTAGTTTTTTTTTTTTTACTCCAACTTCCGTTCCTTTTATCTTTCAAGTCCCCAGTATTTATAGCTGCAATGAGGTCATTTGGATTTGGAAACTTCCACCTAAAGAAGTAAAAGTGTTTTTTCATTATGTTTCATTGTTTGAATAAAAAATGAAATTGACAAACAAAGCTTTGATCTGCAGTGGCCTCCATGGATTTGGTGTGTTTTGCTTTGTTACTATATTATGCAGGGTTGTTTTTGAAGATTCTCAACCTCATTGGGAGTGCATTTCTAATCTTGTTAAGGTTAAAGTGGCGATATGGGTCAAGGCCAAGCCTAATTTGAAGATTACTCCATAAATGATGTGGTTAATCATTTACAGTAGATGAGAGATTGTTTTTAGTTGTCTTGAGCCGGTATGGAGTGCAAATTTTATTCTCTTGTTTCTTTCCGATTCAGAAATCGTTTGGGTTGCTACTTGGTATATTTTGGGGTTTCATTTACTGGTTCAAAGTTGCTCAAATATGTATTTGATGATGGTATGAGAGGTGTGTGGTTTGCCATTAGATGAGAAAGAAATGAGAGAAGAAGAATGAATAATATTTTTCACTAAATTCTCAACAGACCTTTTTTCACTTAAATTTGATGAAATTGTTAAAAGATGAAATATTAGAGTCGGGTTTTTTCACCAAAATTGATGAAAAGTAAAATTTGGGATGTGAAAGTAATTTTTAAAAAGATTTTGATGAAAATTTAAGGAAAAGATTAGAGTAACTCACATCAAATCAAACTTTTTACTCAAATTTAAAATCAAATTAGATAAAGAATTTGGTGAATGATTAGAGATGATCTTATAGAAACAAAATAAAAATAGACGAAAGAGGAAAGAGTTTCACTTCAAAAGGGAAGACCTTTGAATAAATGTTTTAAAAATTAGACCAGCATCTCCAACAGTTGAACAAAATTTTCACCAAATTTGAGTAAAAAAAAGACGTTTGGCTCAATCTGATATCAATCACTCCAATGGTATACTGTAGCTTTCATCAAAACGCACTGGATGTCCGGGGGGACGACCGGCCGGTTAACCGGTAAGAGCAAAATCTGTACAATTTTGTAGTTGAACTTTGAAGCTTGAGGGTCATCCGGGGGGTCGGTCGACCAGTAAATCGACCCGCCAGTGCAAAATCTGTACAAAATTTTGCGAAAATTGGTCATCCGGTGGGTCATCCGATAGTGAAAATATAACAGTAATGAATAGTGTTTTGGTGAAAGACTCAGTGCATTCTCATTTTGGTGAAACTTTGGTGAATTCTCATTTTGATATCAATTTGATGAAACCATTGGAGTGAGAAAAAGTGACTTTATCATCAAATTTCAAATCTGATGCAGGGTTTGATGCACCGTTAGAGATGGCCTGAATGAACCTAAAAAGGGATCAAGTGGATATGTCACCTATTTAATCGATGAGTCTAATTGGAATCGAACCGTGACAGCATAATTTATTTTATAAATATATTAAAAATTACTTAATAATAATATAATAATTAAATTATATTTATTTAAATTATTTTTAAATTTTAAGATAAATTTATAATATTATTTTTTAAATACAGCAATTATATATAATGTTTGGAAAAAAAAATGTAATAAAGATATATATTTACTAAATAAAGTTAAATATGGCATACTATTCTCATAAAAAATTTTGTGCAAACAACTTAATTTTGAAGAATTTACTTGGCATTTGGCAAAATGAGTGCTTGGCCGTTAGTTGAACCGGTTTTGATTCGGATGGTTTATCGGTTCAATCCGTCCTTTTAACCAAGTTTAATTGAACAAAACTTACGTAGGTCTCACACTTATACGAGATATTTAATAAAATTTTTGATAAAATTTTTGAACCATTACTCTTAATTAAAAACAAGTCAATTTTCAATAGAATAGGTTTGATGGTCAACACCGGATCGACCGATCTAATTGATTTTCAAAGCATTGCTCTGGATAACTTTACAACTAATTAATTCAGAGAAAACATCTATCATCCATCTTTATTGATTAACAACTTATTTAAATATAAAAAATAAAAATACCTAATAAGCATACTCCAATCACAATACATGTAATCATATATATAAGTAGTATTTTTTCTATTTTTAGGTAACACATTTTACGGATTTACTTTTTTTCTAAAATGCCACATCAGTATGCATGCAATTTTCATTTGCATATTGTGGGGATATATTTTCTGAGTACCAACACGTGGCATGGTGACGCCGACGTGTCAGCCGAGATGCCACGTGTCGTGGTAGTTATGCCGAGGTGATCTCGGAATTGCCGAGGTTATCTCCGAAGATATCGGAATCCGAGATAAGCGGATAAGAGACAAGAGTCCAAGGATGAAGAAAGACTTCAGGATGGATAAAGATAACACTCTTAGGGGGTTTATCCTTATCTCTTAAGGAATCCAAAGTAAGCACTGAATTAGAGTCTATAGAAGTCAGGCTTCTAGTGGGACTAGGATTGAGTAAACTATAAAAGAGAGGCACCCACGTGGGTCTAAGGTACGCAATTTATACTTTGAGTAGTAAGTTGAGCACTTGATTATCTTTGAGAGATATACTGACTTGATCGTTGGAGTGCCCCCGGGTAGAAGAACCACCGCCGGAGCCTTCTCTTTCTGTGCAGGACAGCAGGGTGCCATCTATTCTGCCTGTGTTCTACAGCTGAATTACTAAGGTGGGCAGTGTGATCGAAAAATCACTCACACAATTTGGCGCCGTCTGTGGGAAACGAAAGACGAATAGATGGCCAGTAACGCACAGAAAGAAAAGATTGGGGACGGCACTCCCGCTGGGAGCGAAAGACCTATTGACCTCGATATTGAAGGAGACAACCGCAACACAGAAACTCATCATGGAGCGAAAGACGTCGGCCAGGAGGGCGACACTTCAAAGAAGACTGATCAGAGCAGATATTACAACGAAGACAACCTCCAGGTGTGGAGGGACAGGTTCCTACGGAGGGATGAAGAAGTAAAAGAGATGGCAGACAAGTTGGCAGACCTACAATCGGTCGTCAACTTCATGATGCAAAACAACGTCATGCAGCCGCCATATCCACTGCACGACACACCAATACCAGCAACCAATGCCCAGAAGCAAGGGCAGAAGACAATTCCTGAAGTCCCTCAGCACACTAGGAGTAGGAGGCACTCTCACCGGCCTTCCAGGGAAATCGGACGAGAGGAGCCGAGAAGAGAAGAGTCCCAAAAGACATATCACACAAAGGACGCAGAACCCATGAAACATCGGCATGTTCAAGGGCAGGCGTTATGCTTTGACACAACTCATGGGGAGAGATCGAAAAGGGCCCACCACGAGGCCGAGAGCAGTATGCCGAAGAAACTGAAGTCAGCAGATAGCCGAGCTCCTGGACGGAGCAAAGAAGACTTGAAAAACTACCTCAAGAGGAAGCAACAGAACGGAGAAGCCGAGGTAACCTCACCCGACAAGCCAAGGACACCATTCTCGGTAGAATTGGACAAGTTCCAGGCACCAAAGAGACTCAGTATGCCGAGATTTCAAATATACGATGGTAAGTCAGACCCTAACTTTCATGTTGGATTATACTTGAACTCAATGGCATTGTATAGCAGAAACGAGTCGTTGCTCTGCAAAGTGTTCCCCTCATCCTTCGGGGAGATTGCATCAGATTGGTTCCACAAGCTCCCAAAGGGAAGCGTGAAAACTTGGGAAAGCCTGGCCGAGATGTTCGTGGCCAGATTCGTGACAAACAAGTTGCAACCATTAAGGGTGGACGCATTGATGGCTCTGAAGATCAGCAAGGATGAAGGCCTTAGGGCCTATGCAAAAAGATACTATGAGGTGTTCAACTGAATACCCGAATGCAACTAGGAGGTGGCAGTCGTGTCTTTCAAAAACGGCCTGAAAGATGATTGTCCATTACGGAAATCCTTGGCAAAGACATTACCGAAAAGCATGGAGGAGCTCATGGCAAGAATAGAGAAGTATGCCAGAGCCGAGGAAGATACATCGGGGAATAAAGAGATAAAACAAGAAAGAACCAATGGCTCGCCGAAGCGAGGCCGAGGTAACAACGGATTCAACAAGCAAGAAACGGAATTGAAGGCCAAACAGGCAGTGACGACTGTGTTCCGAATCCCGGTCCACAAAGTCCTGGATCAAATCCGAAACCAACCCTATTTCAGAGCACCGGCAAAGGCCCCAGGAGAATACATGGGAAGGAACGTTGGTAGGCGTTGTGCTTACCACAATGAAGAAGGGCACCCAACCCAGGGCTGCAGAGCCCTAAGAGCACACTTAGAGGACTTAGTGAGACAAGGCCATCTAAGAGACCTTGTCGATGAAGCCAGGACAAGAGAGGAACAGGCAAGATTGCCTCAAGCACCAACAACCCCGCCTCCCCCAGCACAGCAACCACAAGCAGGGGGACCACGGGTGGTTAATGTGATCCACTCAAGGATCAACGAGAACGAAGTCAGAGGAGAGACCCAGAGGGTAAGGCATTTACAGCATGTCTACCAAGTCGGGGAAAAGAGACATCGGCCAGAGGAGTGCCAAGGACCGATGATAGCTTTTACTGAAGCCGACCTAGAGATGGTCCAATACCCGCATAATGATGCCTTGGTAATATCCCTCTAGGTTGGGGAGTGCCAAGTGAAACGCATCTTGATTGATCAAGACAGCTCTTGCGACATCATGTACGTTAGATGTTACAAGGAGCTGGGCCTTCACCCAGATGACATGGAAGGATCCAATGGCCCGATGGTCGGCTTCAATGGAACACCGACATGGCCACTAGGCGCAACAAGCTTGGAAGTACAAGCCGGCACAAAGAAAATCAAGACGGAATTATTGTGATTGACACACCCTCACCATACAACATCATCTTGGGAAGGCCATGGTTGCATGCAATGGGGGCAGTTCCGTCAACATTGCATCAACTATTGCGGTTCCCAACAGAGCTTGGGATTGAAGAAATCAGAGGAGATCAACTGCAGGCAAAAACTTGCTCCATGGCAGCAATGAAATCAACCTGCAACATCCGAGAACCAGAGAAAGCAGAAATTGAAGAAGAGGACATAAAGGTCCTAGATGATGTCGGCAAGGAGCCAGCCGAGAAAAGTGAAGAAGCACTGAAGAAAATCCTCAGGAAGGCGATGAGGAACGCTTCTTTCTTCTCGGCTCAGGCTTACCCGAAGAAGAGGAAAGAGAGCTGGAAGCTTTTGTAAAAAAAAACATTGAGGTGTTCACTTGGACACCTTATGAAATGTCTGGCATTGACCCCGAGGTCACATGCCACAAACTCAACGTTGACAGGTCGGCCAAACCTGTAATACAACGAGCCAGAAGACCGACGTTGATGCACGTCGAAGCAGTGGAGGAGGAAGTAAACAGACTTCTGGAGGCCAGGGCCATCAGAGAAGCCAATTATCCGACATGGCTATCAAACACCGTGGTAGTAAAGAAGAAGAATGGTAAGTGGAGGGTCTGTGTAGATTTTACAAACCTAAACAAAGCTTGTCCCAAAGACAGCTTTCCTCTACCCAAGATCGATCAGTTGGTGGATTCCACATCTGGACATGGAAGGATGAGCTTCCAGGACGCTTATAGGGGGTATCACCAGATAGCCATGTACCCCCTGGATGAGGAGAAGATAGCATTCATCACCCCAAAAGGCCTGTACTACTACAGAGTAATGCCTTTTGGGTTGAAAAACGCAGGAGCAACTTACCAAAGGCTGGTAACCAAGATGTTTAAACACTTGATTGGCCGAACAGTAGAAGTCTACATCGATGACATGGTCGTGAAAACCAAGGAACCAAAGGGTCATCTTGCCGACCTAGAAGAAGTCTTTGACATACTCAAAACATATCGGCTCCGACTCAACGCATCAAAGTACGCGTTTGGAGTCGGATCCGGTAAGTTCTTGGGGTACCTAGTGACCAGAAGGGGCATTGAGGCCAGCCTAGATCAGATCAAGGCCATCCTGGAGTTACAGAGTCCGACATCGGTAAAACAGGTTCAAATGCTTACCGGAAGGGTCGCAGCCCTAAACAGGTTTATAAGCCGAAGCTCAGACAAATGTAAACCTTTTTTCAATCTGGTGAAGAAGGCCACGGACTTTTTGTGGACTGAAGAATGTGAAGCTGCTTTGACCAATCTAAAGAAATATCTAACCACGGCTCCAGTCCTCTCAACGCCTAAACCTGGAGAGGAACTGTTTTTGTACTTAGCAGTTTCAGAACACGCAGTAAGTGCAGTGGTAATCCGAGAAGAGAAAGGAGAACAGAAGGCTGTTTACTATATAAGTAAAACCTTGGCCGACGCAGAAACAAGGTATTTACCACTGGAGAAATTAATGCTGGCTTTAGTAATGGCTTCAAAGAGGCTAAACCATTACTTTCAAGCTCACAAGATTGTGGTGCTAACAGAGCACCCGCTGAAATCCTTGTTACAACAAGGAGACTTAACAGGAAGAATAGCAAGATGGGCAGTGGCCTTGGGCCAGTATGACCTGGAGTTCAGGCCGAGAACAGCAATTAAGGGCCAAGTTTTGGGCGACTTCGTGGCCGAGTTCACGCCAGAATCTATCAAACATCAAGCTCCGGTGAGCCAAGATGAACGATGTCCAAACAAGGAAGGGGAAGCCCAGCCAAAGGCAAAAGAACCAAGGAAGAAAAAACTCAGACCCTGCAACATTTACATCGGCGACTCCTTTCGACTTTCGTTGATGGGAGCTCAAACCGGCAGGGAGCAGGGGCAGGAGTAGTATTGATATCTCCAGATGGAGAGATAGTAGAACAATCCATCCGTTTGGGGTTCAAGGCCTCAAACAACGAAGCAGAATACGAAGCACTAATTGCAGGGCTGAAGTTGGCAGCAGCAGCAGAAGCAGATGAGGTAATAGTTTTTTGTGACTCACAACTTATTGTTAACCAGTCAACAGGAGAATTTGCAGGCAGAGACAAAAGGATGTCGACATATGCAAAAGAGGTCATCAGATTGGCAGCCTCATTTCAGAATTGCCGACTACTCCAAGTAAGCCGAGATGATAACAGCTACGCTGACGCATTGGCCAACCTGGCAAGTTCAATACAGACTGGCAAAACGAGGACAATAATGATTGACTATATGTCGGGCCCGAGCATAGAACCACGGAACACAAAGCAGGAAGCAATGTGTGTGGACATGGGACCAAGCTGGATGGATGCAATAGTTGCATTCCTGAAAGAATGAAAGCTGCCAGAAGACCGCAAGGAGGCACACAAAGTCAGATTGAAGTCGGCAAAATTCAGTCTGACAGCGGACGGACATCTCTACAGAAGGTCCTTCACTGGACCCCTTTTAAGGTGCGTACACCCTTTGCAAGTTGAAGATTTTTTATATGAAATTCATGAAGGAGTTTGTGGAAGCCACGCTGGGGGCAGATCATTAGCTCACAGGGCCATTACCCAGGGGTATTGGTGGCCCTATATGCAAAAAGATGCAGAAGCATACGTGAAGAAGTGCGAACAATGCCAAAGGTTTGCACCTTTGATACACCAGCCAGCTGCTGACCTGAATCTAGTATCTAGCCCTTGGCCGTTTGCCCAGTGGGGCATGGATCTTGTTGGCCAACTTCCCCAGGCCACTGGGTAGAGAAAATACTTGCTGATAGCAACAGATTACTTCACGAAGTGGATAGAAGCAGAACCTCTTGCCAAAATTCGAGATGTGGATGTCAAGAACGTTATATGGAGAAACATCATCACCAGATTTGGGATTCCAAGAGCAATAGTTGCCGACAACGGAACGCAGTTTGACAGCAAACTCATCAAGAACTTTTGTGCGAAATTCAGAGTCAAGAATTACTTTTCAACACCAAGTTTTCCCTAAAGTAATGGTCAAGCAGAAGCATCCAATAAAGTAATTCTGGATGGAATAAAGAAGAGGCTGCAGGCAGCAAAAGGAAAGTGGGTAGACGAATTATCCAACGTACTTTGGGCATATCGGACTACGCCGAGAAGATCAACAGGGGAATCCCCCTTTGCCATGACTTATGGCACAGAAGCAGTCATTCCGCTGGAAGTCGGCATCCCAGGGATTCGAACCCAGGGAGTTGAGAATGGGACTAATGACATACTCTTAGCCCGAGATCTGGATCTTTTGGAAGAACGAAGAGAGAAAGTTGCAATTCAGCTCGCAGCATACCAGTAACAGCTTGCCAGAGCTTATAACAAGAAGGTCAATCCAAGGGATTTTCAAGTCGGCGACCTAGTCCTGAGAAAAGTCATCGGCAACAAGAAGGATCCCATAGAGGGCAAGCTTGGCCCAAACTGGGAAGGACCCTACAGAATCACTTCGGTATTAGGCAATGGAGCCTATCGACTTGAAGATAATGAGGGCAAAGCATTGCCTAGACCATGGAACACTTGTAATCTGAAATTTTTCTATCATTAGATGTTCCTTGTTATTTTTTCAACGTCATCAATAAAATTATAGCAGAATTCCTCTACACTGATAAAAGATGCGCAATATTATTTTTGAATAATGAGAACCCAAGTGGAACTCAGGTTCACATTGGGGGCAAAGAGAAGAAGAATATGCTTAACACTTGTTGAAATTCGTAGCAATTTACAAGTTAAAGTTAAGCCGATATTACTGTTCCTTATCTTCACTTGTTGAAATTTGTAGCAATTTACAAGTTGAAGTTAAACCGAGATTATTCCTTATCTTCACTTGTTGAAATTTATAGCAATTTACAAGTTGAAGTTAAGCTGATTCCTTATCTTCACTTGTTGAAATTTGTAGCAATTTACAAGTTGAAGTTAAGCCGATATTACTGTTTCTTTTCGCTTGTTGAAATTTGTAGCAATTTATAAGTTGAAGTTAAGCCGATATTACTGTTCCTTATCTTGACTTGTTGAAATTTGTAACAATTTACAAGTTGAAGTTAAGCCGAGATTATTCCTTATCTTCACTTGTTGAAATTTGTAGCAATTTACAAGTTAAAGTTAAGCTTATTCCTTATCCTCACTTGTTGAAATTTGTAGCAATTTACAAGTTGAAGTTAAGCCGATATTACTGTTTCTCTTCGCTTGTTGAAATTTGTAGCGATTTACAAGTCGAAGTAAAGCCGAGGTTATTGATCAAACACTTGTAGAAATTTGTAAGTTAGTTAACCCAAAAATGATGCTTAACACTTGTTGAAATTTGTAGCAATTTACAAGATGGCGTTAAGCCGACATATGATCATCTGTTGAAACTTGTAACAATTTACAGGTTAAAGTAAGAGCTAAGTATATTGTTTAAACATTTGTTGAAATTTGTAGCAATTTACAAATAGATCATTGTTTAGCACTTGATATAACTTGAGAAAAGTTTATAGGTTGAAATTAAAACAGTATATGCTTTACACTTGTTGAGATTTATAAAAAGTTTGCAGGTCAGTATCTTGCCGAAGTAAAGCTTGCAGTTATTATACCCGAGGTATGTAACCCCGAGAAGATTATACAAAGAAGGATGAGTATGTGAAACATGCAAAATATTCTAAGTATAAAACCATGCAGAGACAATCAAACGAAGATAAAGCATTCAGGAAAAATAGTTACAGTTGTACACAAAAGAAGGCACTACGGCCTACCAAAAGTAATTGTTCAGGAGTTACAAAGAAGGCACATCGGCCATGTAAAGAACTCATACTATTTTTAGAAGAAAATAAAACTTAAAGCTAAGATTCCTCAACGGTAGCAGTTGGTTGAGTCTGAGGATCAGATGATTGCTGGGTAGATGCCTCGGCTTCCTTTTCTGCCGCGATCTCGGCATCAATTTGAGCAAGGGTTTCATCAATTTGAGCAAGGCTTTTGTCGGCGACAGGAACGTCGGAGAAAGCCTGCTCCGGGGTAGTTTCCTTGGCAACTTCGTCACCATCATCATCCTTATTCAGGTCCAGGACCTGCTCATTCAAAGAAGGAGACTTAGCCCCAACAGCCTCCCTGGGTTTCCTAACCAGAGCATCATCTTCACCCTCATCCTCATCTTCAGACTCAGATTCGCCTTCAGGTTGAGTTGGTGGAGGTGGAGGAAAAGGAAGAGGAATAGCGTCAGCATTGCGGAAAGGTGAATCGGCAGGGAGGTCAAGTTTCTTTATCAGGGACATCCAACCAAGGGAGAAGCCCCTGTTGCATGCCTGCCTGACTTGCAGTTTGTAGTCTTCACTGGCATCGGCTATACCCTGGGCATAAGCCTTCTCATCAGCTTCTTTGATTTCGGCTTCTTTCGTGGCCAAGGCCTCCTGAAGCTCCTTCTCGGCCTGGGCCGCTTTTTCCTCGGCCTCTTTCTTTTGGGATTCAGCAACTGTCTTAATGGCCTCGGCAGATTTAGCCTGGTCTTCCAGCTTTTTCATTTTTAAATGAAGAGTTTTGTTCTCCTTTTTAAGGGCAGAAACCTCCCTCCTCATGTCGGCCAACTTCTCCCGATTTTCAAAAGCTTGCATAGAGAGAGAGTAGGCATGTTGAATGGCCTGAAAGAACACAAGGCAAAAATTGTTACGAAATTTTACAAAGTGAAGAAGAAGACAAGTTTCCACGTAAAGGCACTTACTTGGACAGAGCGTTGAAGCATAAAGGCATAGTTCTCGTACTCACTCATCTTGGCATTTCGCTCAATATCACCTGGGAGAAGTAGAGCAGTACTGAGTGCTACGCCGACGTTGATATCATCAGCGCTATCGCTGGCAAGAACAGGCTTATCTTCTAAAGTAATTTCAGGTGTCCAGGGGACTTTTGGTATTCTGGACCCCGAGGTCGTCGCAGACGATGATCCCGGCTTCTTTGATTGTGTGGACTCTGGTGGCTGTGTTTCAGCAGACCTTTTTGAGAGAACGGAAGCAGTCTTCCCGCTCCCAGCCAATTGTGAAATTGGCAGGGTATCCTCAGTCTCAACTACAGTGGCTTTGGCCTTTGGCTGAGCCTTTTTGGTTCTTTTCGGCTTTGGTGGGGGCATGCTCTGTGTTGGCTGAGCGTTAACATCAGTGGGGAGGTCGGCCAGAAGATCCTGGGCAACAGGTTTTGCATGACCCATTTCGGATGTAAGGACAAGTCTTCGCCGACGTTTTCGTTCTTATACTGGGATCAAGTATAGGGCCGAAGTAGATGGCTGATTGGTTGGGTCAGATGTTGATCCTTGATCTGTTCGAGATGTAGAAGCGGTTTGAGTTGTGGCAGTAGGAGGAGAAAGACTTTTCTTCTTTCTTTTGGGGACGTCGGGCAAAATCTATTTGTATGTTGGAATAAAGTTGAGGAGAAGAGGCGCTTTTCTTTTGTGAACTGGCAAGTCCAGGAGTTTTTTCAGGTCCTTGCTGGGAACGTAAGATTGGCGAAAGTTTTTCGGTGGCTTGCGAACATCTGCAAGAAGAAAACAGACATTAGAAACAGATAAAATATTGAAGACTTGAAAAGAAACAACTAAGTATTGATACTGGGTTCTTACCCTTGCCCTCTTTAACTGTTCGAGGAAGAGGGTAAAGATGGGCATCCTCGTCTGGGGCAAACTCACAATTTCCAGAGGTAATGAAGTAGTCATCTCCAGCCCCCTTGTTGGAGTCTGGGAGGTCGGCTACGATTTTGAATTCAGTGGACCTCGGCTTGAGGTAATAGACGAAACCTTTTTCTTTCAAGTTAAGTGCACACATAGTATAACAGTATTGGATATCGGCAAGGGTGATCCTAACATTTTCCTGCCTAGCTAAGGCTATAATACCATTAATCACTCGATAGGAGTTGATGGTAAGTTGCATAGGGTTCAACTTGTAGTAATGAAGAACTTCGCGAAAAAGGGGATTAAGTGGAAGCCGGAGTCCACATTCAGTAAACGCTACGATGGGAAAGGACATTGAATCATCTGTAGGCATGATAGAGTCGTCATCCCCAGCCAGTCTCAGATGGACATCGGCAGGAATGGAGAACTCTTGCCTAAAGTACTCAAGTTTGGTTGGGGTATCTATCCTATGTCTCCACATACCCATGATATCGGCGTAGAGGTATTCGACTTCAAAAAGAGGATGTCCTTAAAGGGTTTTTGGGACCTCGGCTCTAACCTAGGTGAATGCTGGAAAGGATTGTTTCAGTTTTTTCCTAAGAATTGGTAGGTTCTATAGACAAATCCCAAACCTAAAATCTACGAAAGTATAGATTGGAGGCACAAATCTGGAAGGAAACACAGAAAACAATAAACAAAGAACGAAGTTTCAGAATCAGGAACAGAGGTAGGGTTCTCAAAAGCATAAAGAATACAGGAGATATAGGGTCAAGAACAGTGGCAGAAAAATGATGAAACAGTGCAAGTGTTCAAAACATGGGCAAAAGCAGAATCAAAGCATTCAGATATATGGTTCGCAAGATAGATGTTTGAAAAAGACAGTAACAGCAAGAAAATAGAAGAGCATCAATGAACTGAAAACGAAAAGAATAGTGGCTTACCAGAAAGATTGAAGCCGGAATGAGGGTCGCCGATAAGACGGAATGGCGAAAGCTTCGCTGGAATGGAAGAAAGAGATCAGTTGCAGAGCCTGGAGCTTGAACAATGGCGGATTCGAGAAGAAGAGTTTAGAGAGAGAAAGAGCAAGTAGAAACGAATGCAAAAGTGAAAAAACGGAGGAAAGAGGCAAAAGTTTTGTCAAAAAGTTGAAACGGCGGCAAAACAGGGCATTTAATGCGCTGGAGCAACGCACACGTCAGATGACGCAGACAGATGAAAGACGACTTACAAGCGCGTCACAGGCACGAGCCAATGAAGACGAAACGCGTAAGTGGAACGGTTGAGAAGTGATGCATGACAACTCATGCGGGTGGGAGAGTTCATTTGAATTCTTGTTCTTGAAAGAAGACATGTCGGCCTAAAGTGAATGATCTCGGCTGAGGAGTTCATAGCCGATGTACAGAAAGAAAGTACCGATATAGGTTCCATCACCTCAGGATGCCGAGGTAATAGAACCTAGGGGGCAGTTGTAGGGATATATTTTCTGAGTACCAACACGTGGCATGGTGACGCCGACGTGTCAGCCAAGGTGCCACGTGTCGTGGTAGTTATGCCGAGGTGATCTCAGAATTGCCGAGGTTATCTCCAAAGATATCGGAATCCGAGATAAGCGGATAAGAGACAAGAGTCCAAGGATGAAGAAAGACTTCAGAATGAATAAAGATAACACTCTTAGGGGGTTTATCCTTATCTCTTGAGGAATCCAAAGTAAGCACTGAATTAGAGTCCATAGAAGTCAGGCTTCTAGTGGGACTAGGATTGAGTAAACTATAAAAGAGAGGCACCCCCGTGGGTCTAAGGTACGCAATTTATACTTTGAGTAGTAAGTTGAGCACTTGATTATTTTTTAGAGATATACTGACTTGATCATCGGAGTGCCCCCGGGTGGAAGAACCACCGCTGGAGCCTTCTCTTTCTGTGCAGGACAGCAGGATGCCATCTATTCTGCCTGTGTTCTACAGCTGAATTACTAAGGTGGGCAGTGTGATCGAAAAATCACTCACACACATATAGAGTTCTACACTAATCCAAACCCAATTTAAATGATATTAATTTTATTTATTTATATATGGACTCTATTTGTAAAATATTTTTTTTCATATATTTTCCATCGTAAATTCAGATAATCCACAAATCCAATACTAATTTTATATAGACTCTATTTAGAAAATACTTCTTTCACAACCCTATTTGAGTTTTATATGAAATCTAATAACAAATCCTATATGGATTATATTTTGATTGTACAAAATCTTTCTTATATTATTTTATATATAATCATAGTTCATAGGAGGAAAAAACCTTCACAACAATAATACTCTTGAAGAATTTCTAAATTTTGAATTTATTACTTGAGTTACTTTTTCAATTGTTGAATAGTAAGTTTTACTATGTTTTGACATCATATTACGTATGATTTATTACTTCACACACTGAGATGTATCTATTATTTGGATGTTTTCATTTATTTTTTTCTTTTTGGATTTAAATGTTATGAGATTCTTTCTTGATTAGTCATTGTTAAATTTATTTTATATAATTGATATTTTCATTTAATTAAGAGTATTTATTTTACAATCTTATAATTTAATATATATTATATAAAATTATTACATGATAATCTAATTACAACATATTTATATTTAATTTTTTCAATAAATTTTATATAGTTTCTATTTCCACATATTTTTATTTTCTAAATGAATATAAAAGAAAATTAAATAGTTAGAATTACTTTTAATTTTATGTTACTAATTTTTCTTTTAATTTAATTATTATTTTTAATATCAAAATGAGTATTCATTTTACTATCGTATAATTTAATATATATCATACAAAATTATTATATGATAATTAAACTTTTATAATACGATAAAACTAAAATTATCAAAATACACAAATAATTTAATTAAAATTAATATATATATATATAAGTATTCAAGTAATATTTTTATAGAACGATAGTACTAATATTATCAAAATAAATAATTAAAATCATACTTTAATTTTAATTTTAAATTATTTTTTTTATAATACACACATTGTATCATCAAATATTTTTTGTAAAAAAATAATACATGCATTATATGAGTCAACTACTAGTTTCATAAAAATGGCTAAAAACATGTAAATTGATCACACAATTCTATACAATATAATCAATTTATGTGTGAATAGAACAATATATCTATCCAAATCATAACTACTAGATAAGTCTAACCAATAAATAAAATTCAAAATATTTAATATAAGTATAATATTGATATTCACAATTATCATATATATATGTATATGTTTTGAAAAATGATTTGTGGCACTAATTTTCCTGGCACTAATGGCACTAATTTCCTGTTTTGGTAACTTTGTTTTTTTTTTTTTTTTTTTTTTTACCTGATATAGAAATTAGTGCCATTAGTGCCAGGAAATTTAGTGCCACAAATCACAACTGATATGTTTTAATTATGCATTTTTCTTAAAAGAAAGATATTTATTGTTATTTGTTATTTTTATTTTTTTATAATGGAAGTACTGGGTGTTATATATGGGGGACGTATGTTTTATGGGATTAAATTTTACGTTTAATAAAATTTACTATTATAGGGCACGTTTGTTTCATGGGAATTGAGTCATGTAATTAGATTTCATGTACAACAAAATTTAAGATAAAAATATGATATTCGGACAAATAATTTATTACATTACCATTCATCTTTATGCATTTCGTCTGAACAAACACGATGCAGCAGGTGAGAGAAAGCGAGATGATGATAGTGATTGGTGGAGGAGAAGGATTCCAGTGGGAGAAGGATTCCAGTGGGTATGCCTAATAAACCCTTCATTTGGCATGTCAAATTTTTTAATTTTTTAGTTATTTTAATCTTAAAAAGGTAAAATAAATTTTTTAGTTTAATAAAATAAAATAATAGTTCTAAATCGTAATCATTTTGGAGTGTTTTCGGAAACAAAAATGCTTTAGAGCTCTAATATAGGAGCTCTAATAGCTCTAATGGAAGGCGGGTCCCACTCTGATGTGATGTTTGTGCCTTGTTTTTTTTTTTTTTTTTTTTTTGCTTTGACACATCACTAGAGCTCAAATTAGAGCTCTAGATTTAGAGACCTGTAGCATTTCCCTTTGGGAAATTAATAAAAAGTTGATTTTTTAGTTTTTTAATATTTTTGGTGACTTTTTTGAAAAAAAAAAAAAACTGTTTTTTTATTTAAAAAATCAAAAAATTAGCTTTTTTAGCTTATTGTCAAAAGACTCTTTTATTTTTTTCTTACAAAAGTCAAAAATCTTATTCCAAACGAGACTTTTTAACTCATATTAAAATAGTCAAAAAAATTAAAAAATTAAAAAGGCAACCTTATCCCAAACAAACCCAAAATTACATTGAAATAAATTTTGTTATTGAAAATGTAATTTTGCTATTAAATAATCTCTCTATCCGTTACTCTCAAAACCCTCTTTAAATTCCTCTCTCTCTCTCTCTCTCTCTCTCTCACATTCTATTCAACCTCTTCACCAATTTTCCCGGAAAGAAAAGGAAAGAGATACAGAGAACGAGTCAAAACAAACCAAACCCCCAAAATTCAGACGAAAAAATAGACTCAAAACCAACCGTTTCTAATGCTAACAGTCTGTAATGTAATATATCAAGCAATTAGCTCCTTCCTGAATTCTCTCGCCGTGTTTCATTCAATCGGCCGCCGATTCAACCCAAACCCACCTCAAAATCTTCCCTCATGGAAGTCCCCATTTTCCCTCTAATTTCCTAGCACTGGTACAATCAAACCCAAACCATTCTTGGGTTTCATTCAATTCATCGATTTGATTCTGGGTTTTGAAATTAGAATTATTCAACAACGATGACTCGACAGATCGTTCTCCGCCACCCTTCATCGGCGAACAGGAGGCAGCTGCTTCTGGCGAATAAGTCGTCACGGTTCTCGTCGTCGTGCGCCGTCGTGGGCGGCGGCGGCGGAAGGGGAATAGGGGAGGTGGTGGGAGGGACAACGGCGGAGTGTGCGGCGGTGTGCTGTTGCTGTCCATGTGCGTTGGTGGATTTTCTGGTGCTGACTATGTATAAGTTGCCGGCGGGACTTTGTAGAAAAGCGCTTCAGGAAAAGCGGCGACGTAGGCTTATGAAGAAGGGGCTTTTGCCGCAGAGAAGTTGTAGGTGTGATTGTGGGTGTGATGATACGGAGCTGCAAATACATCCCCTCGCCGTTGATATGTCGCCGGCGGCGGATAAGCAGGTGAAATCGTTGCAGACTGATAAGGATGTGCTTAAGTTGGAGAAGGAGATGTGGGATAGGTTTTATGCTACTGGCTTCTGGAGAAGTCCTTCTCAGAGACACAATCCTTGAAAAAAAAAGTAAATAAATAAATAAATAAATAACTACTGTTTTTGAAAAACAAAAACAATCTCGAGCAAATATATGGTGGTAACTTTCCTTTTCCTTTTTTTTTTTTTTTTTCCTTTTATTTATTTATTTTTATTTTGTTGTGAAATTAATGTGATGTTGGGATGAAAACTAAGGGGAGAGTGTTTTATTGCTATTATTATTACTATTTTTTTGTTTTTATTTTTGTTTTTGTTTTTGTTTATCATGTGGTGCAGGATGATTTTGGTCAATATTGATTTTATAGTTGGTGTTAATTATGGCCCTGATTTTTGTGAGAATGGAGATTCTATATATGAATTCAGGTTGTATTGCAGTACTTGTGTTGTAAGTTTGACAATGAGTATTTGTTGTTCACTACATTGAATTGGGAGTTTTTTTTTTTGGGGAAAATATAAAAGAAGTGAAAAAATATTAAAATAATTTTAAATATATGGAAGAATAATATTTTTTTTGCGCAAATTAGTATTTGAATTTCAAATTATTTTATCATCTTTTCAGGTTTTTGATATCATCATTTATTTTTCTGGGATCCTAGATCTAGGATTCTTAAATGAGCCGGCTTGTGATGGACTTGTTATGTGAATAAGGCCTCATTTGGGGAGTAGTTATTTTAATCAAAAAGTTAAAAAATTATTATAAATTATCACATTATTCTCTCTATTTTTTTTATACATCTTGTCGTAAAAAGTTAAAAAATTATTAAAATAACTTATTTCTAAATGGGGTATAAGTTAAGTTTAAATATAATTTTAATTGTTTAGATTTTCAAGTCACTCTTGAATAACTTATTATTCGACTATGCACTAAAAAAAAAATAAAAAAATGGGAGGCTTCTATACCGTCTGCAATTGAACAGAATGGGTTCTACTTTAGACTCATCTTGATTAGGGGTGTATGCGGTGTTGTTCGGGTAGTTTGAAAGTAAAATTATAAACTTAATCGTGAATAACAGGTTGGCAAATAACAAAATCGCAATTTGAACAGTTTGGGACAGTTTCAATTTGTTAGTTGATTAAAGAATATTCTTAACAAAAATGCTAGAGACTCTAAAAATTCTATCAAAAATTTTATTAAATGTCTCACATAAAACCCACATTGTGTGACATTTGATAAAAATTTTGGTAGAATTTTTAAAATCTCCAGCATTGCTCTTAAACTCAAGTTGGGGGTAGTTATTGTTTTTTTTGTTCTCAAAAACAGCAAAAACAAAATTGATATGAAAAAATCTTGATTAGGAAATGATTTTTGGTATTTTTTTTATAGACTTTTTTTAAAAAAATATTTTTTTATGAAACACTTGTTAGTGGCTATGTGAATTTTGAAAATTTATTTTCATATCAAACAAAATGATATAATATTGTGTTTGAACTTTTTATTATTTTTATTTTTTATAGCATGGAAAACAAAAATAAAAAAATAAAAACATTGAAATTTAAAACAAAATCAAACAAACAACTAGCTTTTTGTCAAGAAATTCTAGTCCAATGGCACTTCCCCAATTAGCTCGTATGAGAGTTGTGGGTTCAAATCAGAGGCGAAGTAAGGTAGAATTTGTGCCATTTATCACTTATGGTAGGTTCAATCATCTGCACTTCTCACTTTGCAGCGGCTTCTCTTTTCCCATGCCATTAGAAATATGCTAAATATATAAATTGTATTTTGAACCTCAAAAATTAAAAGAGAAAAAAACTAAAATTTTGTGCTTATTTAGAGTTGAAAATTAAACAACGAAATTGTTTGTAGTTTTTCTTTCTATGTTTCTCTTATATTGATTGTAATAGTAAAATTATGACTATAATGTTGCATTTCTTTTTTGAATTTGGAGCTCTTCCTAACCAAAATTATGAAATGGTAAAAATAAAATAAAAATGTTATGAATTTGGAGCTCTTCCTAACCAAAAAATGTGAATGAATAACAATAACAATAACAATAGTGATAATGGACTAGACAATGATGTTACAACTAGGCACATTATAAGTACTGGGATATTGTTTATGTAAGGAAAAATTATTGGTTGGTTTTGGGACGCCACATGATCATATCCCACACTAATCACAATTTATCATGTCCCTCGTGTTTATTACAAACAAACACCACGTGATGGTGTTCCAAAATCAACCAATAACTTCTTCTATGTAAGAGTTTCCTATGTAAATTTTACCCTTTATTTTGGGCTATACCTAGCAAAACTGCTTGTACATTTACATTTAAAAGTTGTCTTTGGATTCATTGTCCGATTTCTACCCTCTGTTCACTTCATGAATTTAAGTAAAAATTTAAAAAGGAAACTAAAAAAGAGAGGTAAAATATTAGTGAAATATAATTATAATTCACATATTTTTTTTTTCTTTTTTTCTTTTTAAATCTCTATCCAAATTCACGGACTAAACAAAATTTTATAAAATTTCTATTTTATCATATGATCATAGTCGAAAAGATTTGTTGTAAGATAAAAACAAAATTTTGAATAGGGGTATGAAGTTTCAAATTCATTCTGTGTCCAATGATTTATTGTGTGATAAAAAGGAGAAAATTTTGAAAGAGAAATGAGATAGAGAATCCCACAACATTAATCCGATTCTCTATCTCATTTTTATCTTTATATTGCAAAATTTTATTTTATCATACAATGGTAGGAAAAAAACTTATTGTGTAATAAAGATAAGATTTTGAATAGGAGTACAAAGTTCTAAATTTCTCCCTTTTCATGACTTATTGTGTGATAAAAGAGAAGACTTTGAAGGAAAAATGCAAAAGAATCCCTAGACATGAATCGGATTCTCTATCTCATTTGTCTTTATGTCTCCAATTTTTACTTTTTTATATGATTGTAGTCGAAAAGATTAGGTGTTTAATAAAGGCGAGATTTTATTGTGAGATAATGGAGAAGATTTTGAAGGAAAAATGAGAGAGAATCTCTTGATATTAATTGGATTCTCTACGTCATTTATTTTTATGTCTTAAATTTTTATTTTATTATAGAAACAACTTATTGTGTGATAAACACAAGATTTTGATTAGAATTATGAAATTTCAAATTTCTTTTTTATTATACGATTTATGAATCTGGGGTTGGTGCTCTTTTTTTTTAGGCACAACGCTATTTATTTTAATAATTTAAACAATTCATAGTATAGAGTTTGTTGAGTTGATCATCTATGAAAAAATTCAAATTAATTAAACATATGTAACCCACAACTAGACCATGTTTACGTTTAGTAAAAATAAACAGTTAACATGATTTTTATAATTTTTAAGATTATTATTTAACTTGATCATGGGATTATACTTATCCAATTAAATTTATTTTTTCATACAAATGATATGCTTAACAAATCCTATAACATAAACAATTCAAATTATTAAAATATAATTTGAATAAATTTCACAAGGTTTTGATAACACGGTAATGCCACAGCAGTCCTCCCAAATTTATCATTTATGTAATAAAAAAAAAAAAAGGATTTTTAAAAAAATGAGACAGAAAATCCGGTGACGTAACTATGTAGATGTCCAACATTCCTGTGTTGTCAATCCAGGTGTTCCAAAACTGTACTGCAATAAGTGAGGCAGAGACTTACAAATGGTCCCCTCAAAAATTTTAGAAATTTCAAATATTTTACTTAGGCCTTGTTTGGGAACAGGTTATTTTATTAATTTTTTAACTTTTTACAAAAAGATATACAGAAAAGTAGAGAGGTAATGTGATACCTTTTAGTAACTTTTTGACTTTTTGACTAAAATAGCCACTCCCCAAACGAGAGTCGTTTTAGGAACCAAAATAAAAAGTCACGTTTTTGTCAAAAGGTCCAAAAACGTAAGTGGCAAAAACGCAACAAAGTTGGTTTGGGAAGTTATAAAAACGCAAGTGTGAAATTACAAAGTGGGGCCTATGACAAAAAAATAAAAAAATAAATTTCTTATGTTGGGTAAAGGTATTTTGGTCATTTTAATTTGATTTGACACCATAAATAAATATTAAACTAAAAAATCAAAAGTCAACCTTTTACCAACTTTCCAAATCACTTTTCAAAAAGCTAAAAAGCTTGGTAAAAAGCCAAAAGTTAACTTTTTACCAACTTCCCAAAACACCCCTAAGTGTCGTTTTGGGAACTTTGACAAAAAGCTGTGTTTTTCTAATTCATCAAAAACGCTGCACCATACAAAAACGCTGAAGACACCATTTGAGAAGACCCAAAAAAGCAACTGGGCCATTTACCAAACTACACTTTGGAATATTGTAATTAATTAATTCAAAAAAGTGTTGACATGCAAAAGGGCAAAATTGTAAATTTAATTAAAAAGTAAATATATTTTGGTCATTTTAGAGTGATGTGACCCTTTTAAAAAATATTAAACCAAAAATCAAAAAAGTCAATTTTTTACCAATTTTCCAAATCATTTCAAAAAAAGCTAAAAAGCTTGGTAAAAAATCAAAAACTAACTTTTTACCAACTTTTCAAAACACTCCTAAATATCTCACATAAATGTGAAATTCATACCATGTAAGGCCAAGTTTGGCATCCTCAAAAAAATTCAAAAAGTCAAAAAGTCACTATCCTATTTAAATCACATCATCTTATTTAAGTCACATCACCTCTCTAACACATCACTTCAAACCCAACCCAAATCTAACCCATATTTCATAAAAAGTCAAAAAGTACACTTATTTAGTCTTCCCAAACTTGACCTAAATTTCATCCCTATATAAGATATTCAGTAAAATATTTAAAATCTTTAGCATTATTCATGCTCCCCTACACCCCATTGCCAGTGGGATTGAGAATCGAGAACCAAACAACTTCCCTTTGAGCTATTTCCATTTGTCACTCCCATGTTTTGTTTTTGACTCATTATCAGTGGATAAGAATTTTTTTATTTTAACTTTTTTTTTTCCCACTAGGTTACTTGTCACGAAAAATATTTAGGACTTATTTGGAAAGACTAAATAAGTGCACTTTTTGTCTTTTTAGACAAAAAAATTGAGGTTGAAAATATGGATGTTTGGGTTAACTTTTTGACTTTTTATGGAAAAATGTGTAATAAAAAATTGTGAAAATTAGTTTTTAGAGGAAAATTTGAATTGGGAGTTGTGCAGCCGTAATTGTTGACTTTTGGTGAATAGTGTTAACTTTTTAACTTTTTGAGTAACTTTTTGGCTTTTTGGATTATTTCAAAGTACCCAAACTTGGCCTTAACATCCATAAAAGACTTTTTACAATTTGATCCATAATAATATGTTATATAATACATTTTAATTTTTGATTTATCACATAATCAATTATGTGGAGCTTATATGTCTTGCCATATTATTTTGGATGAATTTAAGAGTCCAATTTGTGAGTCTCTAAGCATACTCAACTTGTCACTGATGTCAAAATTTGCATCAAATAGGGAAAAAAGAAGTGATATTATATTTTGGTTGAACAATGAGAAAATAATGTCATTTTTATGGTATAGTGCAAATCTTTTGTGTGTATGGTGTAAGTCTTTGTTGTGTGTGGTGTAAAAAAAAATTTTTTGTATGTCAGACTTGTACAAAAAAAAAATTTATATGTAGTGTAATTATTTTAAAACTGTCCTACATATTTATAATTTTTCTAGAAAAATATATCAACCGGGTGAAATGGAGAGGGAAAATTAATGTAACCCAACCTGAATAATTAGGATGAGATTCTTTTACGCTGTGTTTGGTTGGAGGATTTGAAGAGAGATTTGGAAAGGGAAAGGGAAAAGTTAGGTGAAATGTGAATAAAATATACCTACATTTCACCTAGTTTCACACACCTTTTCCCTTTCCCTTTCCAAATCCCTCCCCAAATCTCTCAACCAAACACAGCATTAGGGAGATTAAGGACTACGAATTACATTTGAAATTTTTAACTATGAGCAAATTCTATTTTTGAAACTATTGTTTCATTTGTTTGAGAAAAAAACATAATTTAAAATACATTTTTCATAATTTTTGGCATTTGGTATGAAAAAAAAGAAAAATATTTTTCATAATTAATGGAAAACAAACTCATTTGAGAGAAAGTATTTTTCACTTTTAAAAAATAAAAAACATTTTCAAACAAAAGTCTTACCAGTGCAATTATTTTAAGTCTTTGTTGTATGGTGTAAGTCTTTGTTGTGTATTGTGTTAAAAAAAAAAATTTTGTATGTCAAGGTTGTACAAAAAAAAGTCTATCTGTAGTACAATTATTTTAAAATTGTCCCACTTATTTACAATTTTTCTTAAAAAATATATCAATTGGGTGAAATAAAGAGGAAAAATTAATGTAACCCAACCTGAATAATTAGGATGAGATTCTTTTAGGGAGGTTAAGGGGAAAAAGGTTAAGGACTACGAATTACATTTGAAATTTTTAACTATGAGCAAATTCTATTTTTGACACTATTGTTTCAATTGTTTGAGAAAAAAAAAAAAAAAAAACATAATTTAAAATACATTTTTCATAATTTTTGGCATTTGGTATGGAAAAAAAGAAAAATGTTTTTCATAATTAATGAAAAGCAAACTCATTTGGGAGAAAGTATTTTCCACTTTTAAAAAATAAAAAATATTTTCAAACAGAAGTCAAGCAAATTAAAGAAGAGTTGGCTTTTAACTTGGGGTCATAGTTTCTTTATTAATTAATTTCAATTTTCTTGTAGCCAAGCAAGCACTAACATGAGATATCTATACTATATATTAAGCAAAAGGGGGTTTTTAACCCCAAGCTTTGTGGGAGTTCTAATCTCTCAATCTAAATTTTCTGATTTTTTGATTAAAAAAAAAATCTTAGTATTTATTAGCTTCTCTCAACTCCCATATCTTACCCTCATAATAACACTTTAATGCATTAAGAACAAGTATAAAAAAAATTCTTTAAAATACAACACATATGAATTCCTTAAAAAGTCTCAACACATATGATTATTATCCCTCATACTAGCACTTTAATGCATTAAGAACAAGCATAAAAAAAATTTCTTAAAAAGTCTCACACATATGATTTTTATCAAAATATTAAACTTTAATATAATAAAATAAAATAAAAAGACATTTAATTCCTTGAATAGTCCAACACGTATGATTATTATCAAAATATTAAACTTTAATATAATATAAAAAAGGAAAAAAGAAGACATTTAAAAAAATAAATAAATAAAAATCACAATCTATCTATCTATCTATCTATCTATCTATATATATTAAGAACAAGCATAAAAAAATTCTTTAAAATCCAACACATATGAATTCCTTGAAAAGTCCCAACACATATGATTATTATCCCTCATAATAGCACTTTAATGCATTAAGAACAAGCATAAAAAAAATTTCTTAAAAAGTCTCACACATATGATTATTATCAAAATATTAAACTTTAATATAATAATAAAAAAAAAAGACATTTAATTCCTTGAATAGTCCAACACATATGATTATTATCAAAATATTAAATTTTAATATAATATAAAAAAGGAAAAAAGAAGACATTTAAAAAAATAAATAAATAAAAATCACAATCTATCTATCTATCTATCTATATATCTATCTATACTATATATTAAGCAAAAGGGGGTTTTTAACCCCCAAGGCCTGTGAGAGCTCCAATATGCCAATTCTAATTTTTTGATTTTTTGATTTTTTTTTTAAAAAACAAACCTCCATCTATCACTTAATTTGAGCCTTTTTGAAAACCTAAACCCTATTTTGAAAATCTAAATCCTACTAACTTCAATATTCAAATCTTAATTTTTAATTTTTTTTTCCAAATAAAAAAAAAAACTCCACTCATCATTTAATTTGAGTCTTTTTAAAAATCTAAACCCCACTTTGAAAATCCCTCTCCTATATATATCTCCCTCTTGCCTCACTATCTTCCATCCTATTACAAGCATCACTACTGCTACTATCTCTTTTGTTTCAAATTCAATCTCCATAGAGAAACACTCTCTCTCCCTCTCTCTCTCTCTCTGTGATCTACAATGGCCCAATTGAGCTCATTCAAGGCTTTGACAGTTTTCTTGGTCATTGCTATCTTCTCTGTTATTGGATCGTTGCAAGACTTCGAAATGGCTCCAGCACCGTCACCGTCAATGGACGCTAGATTTGCTTACTCATTGCCGATATCTGCAGCTATCGTCTTCTCTTCGATTGTTTTGTCTCTTCTCGCGCTCATGAAGCACTAGATCTCCGATTCTTAAAACAAACATACATATATATGTGGAATTATTTGGGATTATTTGTTGGAGTGTGATGAAAGATTTTTTATTCTTTTTTTTAGTTAGTTCCAGAGAGGAATGATATGAGAGTGATTATGTACATGTTTATGTTAAAAACATTATTTAATCACAGATTTGTTTTATATTTATTGGTTCATATGTAATATACATATATGGTTTGATTTGTTTGGTAGAGCATTTGTATATTTCTGTTAATCATTTTTTACGCCGTAGCAGCTTCTTTGTCCGTACCTCATTTTTTGGTTATTAATTTATAAAAAATATTATGCACCCACCCTTATCAATCTATAATTTATTCTAAATATGTATTTTTATATTAGGGAGTTTATGAATAAAATGAATTTAAATTGTCAATATCTTTTTCTAAATAAATTCTAAGTTTACAAATCTAAATTTGTAATAATGTTATTAATTTACCGAGTCACGTTGTCAAAAATCAATTCCGAACGGTATATCTAATTTAAATAATAAGATTTTCTATTTTTTTAATTAAAAATAGAAAAGATAATTTTTTAAATACATTGTTTAGAATGAGCAACATGGAAATGAAAATAGAGAACAAATTTTTACTTATTAATCTATGATTTTCTAATAGATTTCCTTTTTATTTTTCATGTTTTTGTCTGTCTCCAATTTTTTAATAATTAAATTACAGTAAACCCCCTAAATACTATTGAAATCACACTACACCCCTTTTATCTTTTCAAATGTAAGTGATTATCACTGTTAACTATAATGATTAAATTACTAAAATACCCTTATTTAGTTAGTTCATTTTCTACTTAATTTAGCAGAGAATTGAATATAAACAAATGGAGAAAAGGTAAAAAATTAAAAAGATATATTAACATGAAAAAATAAAAAAAGATAAGTCATACTATTAACCAAATCTCTCCATCTAAAAAGAGTGTAATGTTATATAAAATTTTTATTTATATATAATTTTCATACATAACAATTTGATTTATTATAAACTTTTCACTAGAAAACAAAATATCATTATAATAATGATATTTCCGTATTATTTTTATCAATTATTTTTATAAATTTTATATATATTTAAAATTTTCCAACTAAAAAAATTGTAAACACAACGAAGCACAAAAGACGAGGCGGTGCTGCACTGGAAGTTCCAATGTGTGAATGAAGGACCATGGTTCAATCCAAGTCTCAAGGAGTGTGAATGAAGCACCGTGTGGTTTAATCGAAGTCTGAAGGAGTGAATAAATTTAATTTTAAATGGGTAAATTATAAATATATTTTTTTGATATTTGATTAAAATATAAATCGCCTCGCATAGTTTTGAAAATTATATTTCACTCTAGAAGTTTTTAATTTTATAACAAATCACCCATTTTATTAATATATTATCAAGTTAATTAACAATTTTCAATGATGTTAAAAATATGTTTTAATTCATAATTTAAGTAATTTTATTATTGTATAAGAGAGTAATTATGATTTTTTTTAAAATTAATTCTGTTAAACAAAAAATTTTAATAAAAAAATATTTATAATTTTATAAATCATAAACGACAATTTATATTTTAAATAAATATTCTAAAATGTATTTATAATTTTCGAGCTTTCGAGCTCCAAAACATTAATCTTAAATTTAAGTCTGAAATTTCCAATGGAGTCTTTAGCTTTTCCAACGAAGCCTTGAAGACAGAAGGGGCATATTAGCTCACTATGGGGAGACCTAACGCCTCCGTAGCTTTATTGTGCTATCGTTATTTAAATAGAGGCAAATGCTAACAATTCAATAGTTTAGAATATATATATCTATCTACCTATACTATATATTAAATAAAATAGGATTTTTAACTCCAAACGTTATGGGAGTTTCAATCTCTCAATCTAAATTTTTTGATTTTTTGATTTAAAAAAAAAAACATTAGCATTTATTAACTTCTCCTAACCCCCAAGTCCTACTCTCATAATAACACTTTAATGTATTAAGAGCAAACATAAAAAAATTCATTTGAAATCCAACACATATGAATTCTTTGAAAAGTCCCAACACATATGATTATTATCCCTTATAATAACACTTTAATGCATTAAGAACAAGCATAAATTTTTTTTTTTAAAAAGTCCAACACATATGATTATTATCAAAATATTAAACTTTAATACTCCCTCCGTCCCAAAATAATGGTCCCTTTTGGGGAATCCAACTTTTTTTGGTAGTACAATTATTGCATTTGAAAAAAGTTGATTTTTCAAAATTATCCTTTTGATAGTACATTTTTTGGGAATATCAATGTAATAATTGTACTTTTTATATTGTTTATTAATTTAAAAGAAGGGCAAAATAGAAAATTTATATTATTTTTGTACTTGATTTTTGAAGAGGGACTAATATTTTGAGACAATGAAAAATGAAATAAGGGACTAATATTTTGGGACGGAGGGAGTATAATATAATAAAAAAAGAAGACATTTAATTTCTTGAAAAATCCAACACATATGATTATTATCAAAATATTAAATTTTAATATAATATAAAAAAAGAAAAAAAGAAGACATTTAAAAATAATAAAAAAAAGACATTTAAAAATCACAATTCACATATATAGATAATTATATATACTATATATTAAGCAAAATTGGGTTTTTAACCCCAAGCCTTGTGGGAGCTCCAATCTCCCAATCTAAATTTTATAATTTTTTGATTTTTTAAAAAAAAAAAAAAACCTTAGCATTAATTAACTTCTCTCAACTCCCAAGTCCTATCCTCATAATAACACTTTAATGTATTAAGAACAAACATTAAAAAAAAAAAATCTTTGAAATCCAACACATATGAATTCCTTGAAAAGTCCAAACACATATGATTATTATCCCTCATAATAACACTTTAATGCATTAAGAACAAGTATAAAAAAAAATTCTTGAAAAGTCCAATACATATGATTATTATCAAAATATTAAACTTTAATATAATATAATATAAAAAAAAGACATTTAATTCCTTGAAAAGTGTAACACATATGATTATTATCAAAATATTAAACTTTAATATAATATAAAAAAAGAAAAAAAGAAGGCATTAAAAAAAAAAAAAAAAAAAGACATTTAAAAATCGTAATTAACATATATAGATAATTGTAAACATAATCCGTGCATAGCACGGGTGATATGTTAGTACTATATATTAAGCAAAAGAGAGTTTTTAAACCCCAAAGCCTGTGGGAGTTTCAATATCCCAATCTGAATTTTTAAAAAAATTTATTTAAAAAAAAAAACTCAGCATTTGTTAATATGGTCAAAATTTCCTGATCAGCATTTATTAACTTTTTTTTCAATCCACATGTCTTTCCACATACCTGCATTTATTGATTTGGTCAAAAACCCCTGATCAGCATTTAAAATCCCCTCATACAAATAATTATAGATACAATCCGTGTATAGTTACTGCAGTACCGTTTTCAACTTCTCTCATACACTATGGTTAGTGATAAGATTGTTAAATTATTTTTATAAAAAGTCTTAAAAAACATAATTTATATATTAAAAAAAAAAATCTAAAACAAATACAAATATCTAAAATTATTCCGTGCATAGCACGAGTGATAGGCTAGTATATTATATAAGAAAATGGGGGTTTTTAACCCACAAGCTTTGTGGCTCCAATATCCCAATCCTAATTTTCTAATTTTTTGATTTAAAAAAATAAATAACCTCAGCATTTATTGATTTCTCCTAACCCACTAACATTTTTGACTTCTCTCATAATTACTGCAGCACCATTTTCAACTTCTCCCATACACTATGGTTAGTGATGGGATTATTAAATTATTTTTATAAAAAATCTTTAAAAAATAATTTGTATATTAAAAAAGTATCTAAAAGAAATATAAATATTTATATTTATCTATATTTGTATCTATCTATATCTATACTATATATTAAACAAAATGGGATTTTTAACCTCCAAGGCCTGTGGGAGTTTCGATATTCCAATCTGAATTTTCTAAATTTTTTATTAAAAAAAAAAAAACTCAGCATTTATTGATTTGGTCAAAATCTCCTGATCATCATTTATTAATTTTTTTTCAATCCACATGTCTTTCCACATGCCTGCATTTATTGATTTGGTCAAAATCCCCTGATCAGTATTTAAAATCCTCTTATACAAATAATTATAGATACAATCTGTGTATAGTTACTGCAGTACCCTTTTCAACTTCTCTCATACACTATGGTTATTTGTAAGATTGTTAAATTATTTTTATAAAAAATCTTAAAAAACACAATTTATATATTAAAAAAATCAAAAACAAATTTAAATATCTATAGTTATCCGTGCATAGCACGGGTGATAGGCTAGTCTATATGTTAAGGAAAATGGGATTTTTAACTCATAGGCCTTGTAAGAGCTCCAATATCTCAATTCTTATTTTCTAATTTTTTGATTTTTTTTTTTTAAAAAAAAACTCAACATTTATTAAATTTTCCAAAATCTTTTTGACTTCCTTTTCAATGTTCTACTCTATTATTGGAAGAAAGCCTATAGGTTAATGTGAACTCTACTATTGAATGCTTTAATTAAAGCCTATGCACACCAAACTTATTAATTAAGTCTTCCGTAGCCCAATCTATACTATGTATTAAACAAAATGGGGTTTTTAATCTCAAACCTTGTGGAAACTCCAATCTTCCAATCTAAATTCTCTGATTTTTTTATTTAAAAAAAAAAAATCTTAGCATTTATTAACTTCTCCCAACCTCCAAGTCTTACCCTCATAATAACACTTTAATGCATTAAGAACAAGTATAAAAAAAATTCTTTGAAATCCAACACATGAATTCCTTGAAAAGTCTCAACACATATGATTATTATCCATCATAATAATACTTTAATGCATTAAGAACAAGTATAAAAAAAATTTCTTGAAAAATCCAACACATATGATTATTATCAAAACATTAAACTTTAATATAATATAATAAAAAAAAGAAGACATTTAATTCATTGAAAAGTCCAACACATATGATTATTATCAAAATATTAAACTTTAATATAATATAAAAAAAGAAAAAAAAGAATACATTTAAAAAAATATATTTAAAAATCGCAATTCACATATATAGATAATTGTAAATATATTAAGAAAAATGGGGTTTCTAAACCCCAAGCCTTGTGGGAGCTCCAATCTCTCAATCTTAATTTTCTAAATTTTTTATTTAAAAAAAAAAACTCAGCATTTATTGATTTAGTCAAAATCCTCTGATTAACATTTATTAACTTTTTTCAATCCACATGCCTGCATTTATTGATTTGGTCAAATCCCTGATTAGCATTTAAAATCTCCTCATACAAATAATTATAAATACAGTCCGTGTATAGTTATTGCAGTAGCTTTTTAATTTCTCCTGTACACTATGGTTAGTGATAAAATTGTTAAATTATTTTTATAAAAAATCTTAAAAAACATAATTTATATATTAAAAAAAAATTAAAACAAATATAAATATCTATAATTATCTCGTGCATAACACATGTAATAGGTTAGTCTATATATTAAAGAAAATGAGATTTTTAACTCACAGGCCTTATGAGAGCTCTAATATCCCAATCCTTATTTTCTAATTTTTTGATTTTTTTCTTTAAAAAAAAAAACTCAACATTTATTAAATTCTCCAAAATCTTTTTGACTTCCTTTTCAATGCCCTACTCTATGATTGGAAGAAAACCTATAGGCTAATGTGAACTCTATTATTGAATGCTTTAATTAAAACATATGCACACCAAACTTATTAATTGAGTCCTCCATCGCCCAATGAAAAATTTTGACATATTATAAGAGTATTATGATGTCTATGTGTACTCCAAAACTATGTATTCCACATGCAAAATATATATATATATATGTCTTAGCCCATTAAATTATAGTTTCCATTAATTAAAATTTTTGTTTTCTTCACACATTTTAATAATGTGGGAACAAAATTGGACTTCTAAATGGGTAATGCTTTGGCGGTGTTTGGGGAGTTTGTTTTTTGGTTTTTTTTCACTAAAAGACAAATTGGTTACAAAATCAAAAAAAATAAATCCAAACAAAATATCACATCAAACCATATAATCATTTCATTTTTTTTCTCATAAATATCACATCCAATCACAAAAAAAACCTAACTATCTTCCTAAACACAAAAAAAATTTTCTCCAATAATATCCTACAATTAAAAAAACCTACAAAAAAACCCACTTCTCAAACACCCACTTTGTCTTTTAACTATCTATCTATCTATATATTAAGAAAAAAGGGGTTTTTTTTAACTCACAGGCCTTGTGAGAGCTCAGTATTTGTTCAATTCTCCAAAGTGTTTTTGACTTCTCCTTTTAACTTTTTTTGGATTTTTTTTATAAAAAAAAAAAAAAAAAACTCAGTATTTATTGAATTCTCCCAAATCTTTTTCACTTCTCCCACACACACACACCCTTTTTAACTTTTCACATACCTATTGCAGCCTTCCTCACTTCTACCATACTTATTGGACCTTTTCAACTTCTTCACTTTAGCCTTTCTCACTTCTTCACTTTCAACTTCTCACTTTCAAATCGTGAGCAATCGGTGAGCACCCCTTTCACTTTCAAACCGTGAGCAATGCAGTGAAATCAGTAAGCATCCTCTCCCACCGTGAAATCAGTAAGCAATCTACAGAAATTCATGTTGCTTTTTTTCAAACCGTAAGTTACAAATCTCAGCACTCCACAAACAATTCTTTTATTAACTATTTTATTGGGTTTATTTTCATTTTTTTTTTATTATGAGAACAATTGTGATTTGTATGGTTGAAATTATTTCCTTTTGTTTATAATTGGATTTTTTTAATACGATTGAAGTTAGATATGATTGTAGTTAAATAAAAAACAATTGTGATTTGTATGATTGAAGTTATCTCCTTCTGTTTATAATTTCATTTTTTTAATATGATTGAAATTAGATAAACACTATTTACTATTTTAATGGTTTTTATGATTGAAGTATATGATTGTAGTTAGATAGCATTAAAAAAATTATGATTTTTATGATTGAAGTTATCTGTTTTTGTTTTTAATTTGATTTTTTAATATGATTGAAATTAGATAAATATAAACACTCACAAAAAGAAAAATATAATTGTAGTTTGTTCAATGGTTTTAAATAATCATTTTATTTACCATTTTAAAGGGTTATTTTTCTCAATTATATATTTTTTTATTATGAGAAAAATGTCATTGTAGTTAGATAGCCTTAAAAAATTTGTGATTTGTATGATTGAAGTTATCTCCTTTTGTTTATAATTTGATTTTTTAATATGATTGAAGTTAGATAAACATAAACACCCACAAAAAGAAAAATGTGATTGTAGTTTGTTCAATGGCTCTAAATAATCATTTTATTTACTATTTTAATGGGTTTTTTTTCAATTATTTTTTTTATTATGAGAAAAATATGATTGTAGTTAGATAGCATTAAAAAAATTTGTGATTTGTATGATTAAAGTTATCTCCTTTTGTTTACAATTTGATTTTTTAATATGATTGAAGTTAGATAAACATAAACACTCACAAAAAGAAAAATATGATTGTAGTTTGTTCAATGGTTCTAAATAATCTTTTTATTTACTATTTTAATTGTTCTTTTTTTCAATTATTTTTTTTGTTATGAGAAAAATGTGATTGTCAGTTAGATAGTTTTAAAAAAATTGTGATTTGTATGATTGAAGTTATCTCCTTTTATTTATAATTTGATTTTTTAATATAATTGAAATTAGATAAACAGAAACACTCACAAAAAGAAAAATATGATTGTAATTTGTTCAATTCTTCTAAATAATCTTTTTATTTACTATTTTAAACGGTTCTTTTTTTCAATTATTTTTTTTATTATGAGAAAAATGTGATTGTAGTTAGATAGCTTTAAAAAAATTGTGATTTGTATGATTGAAGTTATCTCCTTTTATTTATAATTTGATTTTTTAATATGATTGAAGTTTGATAAATATAAACACTCACAAAAAGAAAAATGTGATTGTAGTTTGTTTAATAGCTCTAAATAATCATTTTATTTACTATTTTAATGGGTTTTTTTTCAATTATTTTTTTTATTATGAGAAAAATATGATTGTAGTTAGATGACATAAAAAAAAAATTGTGATTTGTATGATTGAAATTATCTCATTTTGTTTATAATTTGATTTTTTAATATAATTGAAATTAGATAAATATAAACACTCATAAAAAGAAAAATGTGATTGTAATTTATTTAATAGCTCTAAATAATCTTTTTATTTACTATTTTAATGGTTCTTTTTTTCAATTATTTTTTTTATTATGAGAAAAATATGATTGTAATTAGATAGCATTAAAAAAATTGTGATTTGTATGATTGAAGTTATCTCCTTTTGTTTATAATTTGATTTTTAAATATGATTGAAGTTAGATAAAGA
>CM069914.1:47464319-47514319 GCA_036172215.1 Camellia granthamiana
TGGGTTGCAAAACAAACTTTTGAGAGCTGGACTTTCGGACTCTCCACATTGTGGGCGCAATGATAAATGTTGCAGCCGCAGTATGCTTAATCGCGGGCGCCATTGGTATGGTCGCGGGCACTACCGTGTGAACCGGCAGCTTTTAAAGGACTTTTGCACTGCTTTGTTGTTTCACAAATTCCATGCTTACCATGCGTTGACAACTTATTTACAAATCTCCTCCTTTTGGGCTGAAAAGATGACACAAGTTGTCCACCAAAAAAACACACTTTGATTTTTTAATAAAGATAATGCAAAAGCGATCGAAGTAATGGTTTCAAATTTCAACATGCAGCGTCAACTCCGGATATTTTTTAACTCTTTCAAAAACTTCTTCAACCAAAATCTCAAATGATTATTTCAATAAAGATCAAGATTCATTTTATGTTTCGAAAATTTGTTCAACAAAATCTCAAATTGATTATGTCAATAATCAATTGACCACAAAGTCTTTGAGCCATCAAAATTGTCTTGAATTTCAATCTTGAGCATGAAACTTCCAGCCATTAAAAACCAATTTAAAAGACCAAGAATAATGAGACCAAGAAGATAAGAACAAGAATTTGAACCAACAATTAAAAATAAGTTTTGTCAAGGAAAGATATTTCCAAAACACAAAATCTTTTAAGATAAAAATCCTAACACGATCTTAAAATTTTAGGCATGCAAATTGAATTAACTGAAATATTATATTAAATGTTTTTATATTTCAATTCTGTGAGTATCACTAATAATACATGGTTTTGTGATAACAAAATAAGGGAAAATGGCAAGGGCCTGTCATAATATAAGAAGAAAATGGCAATAGAGGGGTTGTTCAAAAAAAAAACTGTACAGAGGGGGTTATACATATAAATAAAACAGAGGGGTGTTATGGTAATTTCATTTCACAGAGAAACGGGGCTGGGACGGGGCCGGGGACGGGGCTATGAAAGTGATCCCCGTCCCCGGCCCGAAACTGATCAGGGATTTAATTTCAAATACCATCCCCGGGCCCGTCGGGGGTATTTTTTCGGGAAAAAACCGCTGTTATCGGGGACGGGGGGTCGGGTCCCCGCCGGGCCGGGTTCAAATTGCCATCCCTATCCATCACGTCAACTAATAGGGGCTAGATTCGCCTAAAATAATAGCATATAGTAGGTTGGGCAAACTTTCCAAAACCATCAAATAGCATATGTCCTATTTAAGGTTGTTGAAATGAAGGTTTTGAAAATCGAGCGAATAGGCTAGTTTGACGCGTTGAAATTTGGTTTGGCTATATCTTTTAATTTGTTTCATTAAAAAATTAGTCTATTTAGAGATAATTCAAAAAAATCGACAGTTGGATCGCCGAACTGGTTGACTCAGGAACGGATTAGGTGAATCGGTCGGATTGATAAAATTAAAAATTTTAAAACTTTTTTTTTTTTTTGATATTTTCTAACTATTTTTTTTCATTCATTCATTATTTCTTATTTAGTATATATATGTGTACTAGTGTATGCCCAGTAATCCAGTATTTCCCTTTATTTTAAACAAATACCTGAATAGTTATAATCTCTTTTCTTCAAACAATTGTTGGATATGAGTATCCTAACAATTGTTAAATGCAAAGCAAAGCACTAACCAACAAACTCAACTTCAAAGAAAGTTTCGGATGTGTAATGACTTCACATCAACCATCTCCTCATCCTTAAATTCTCCCTAAAATATATTGAAAGCATTCCATCAATTAACCATAAAAAAATATATAAAATAAAAGAAATAAAAACTGTATACAATAAAATGTTAATGGTGTAGACAAATGCATAGTAATTAAAGGGGAACACTAACACACTGGGTATAATAACAGTTGGCAGAGACCCAGCCTTTGCAAAGCAAGGGTCATGGGGTTGAAGCTCTATTCATGGGGCTATGGCTTGTAAAATGAACTGTGCATGGAACAATATGCTATACTATTCAATTCAGAACAGCAATTTGGTATAATTTCTCTTTTTTTATTTTTATTTTGTATCTCATTGATAATTGAGATTTTACAAAAATCAGAGTCTTTCATCATCTAATTTTTATTTTCTAAAGAAAAAAAAAAAGCGAGTAGTTTTTGGATGTAGAAATGGTAGAGACTATTAGGCAAAAAAAATTTATGCTCTTACTAAATAATTTGTCGACCATACATACATTATGTTCCATTGAGAAAGAAGGCCGAGAAAAGTTTGGGTTGTTTGTTCTATGGTGGCTCCATCAAAAAGTGGTTGTCCTTGGACTTATAATTTTGTTGTAACAGTTTGCAACCCAATTCAAAAGAGAAGATTATAATTCTACATGTATGACAAATAACAACTTTCACAATCAAAGTCCTCACCTATAAGTGAATTGAATTTTATATTTCATGAAACTGCTTTCTAAAATGCACTTGCAAGTAATGGAAAAAAAATTAAAATTAAAAATTTTAATTAAATGAAATAAAATAAAATAAAAAATGAAATAAAAGGACATTGTTAAGTGATGGTCCAAATTCTACTTAATCGAGGGTGCTACTGGATATAGATCTAATGTCAAGACCCACGCCTGATAACACAAAAAAGAAAAACAAATACATATCAGGTTAAGGTTTAGAAACACCAATCCAAATAAATTGAAAGCTACATAATAAAAAATGAAAAAGAAACATAACAAAGAGAAGATTGTGAAGATCATCAAACCTGCAGGAGTTTCAAAATGAAAGACAGAAAAAAGAAAAAGAACAAAGAGAAGATTGTGAAAATCATCAAAACCTGCAAGAGCTTTGAAGCAGAATTCAAACAACCCAATTCTTCTTACCAGGTTGCCTGAACATTCATTTAGGTACCTAAACATATATTTTAGTAACAGATAAATCATATTATTAGTAATTTAAAAATTAAAGAAGTCAATTCTATTATTAGGTACCTAAATAAGCCAGAAACATTGTAAAATTATATTACAGTGGTACCTAAATAAGCCAAAAACATTATATTTAGGTACCTAAACATATAATGTTAGATACCTAAATATATATTATTTGTCATAATATATATTTATTATAAATCTTCAACCCGTGAAGCCAGAATTGAGCTTCACCAATCATCAAACCTGAGATCATCATACGCTAGATGAATCTTCAACATATTTGGTGATATGTTGCAACCTATTACGTTGAAATTGAGATCTCCATTTCTTGCCACAAATGGAGAGGAGCCAAAACCTTATTGAACAATAAGCTTATCTTTCAATAGGATTAAGTTAAGAATTGCAAAACTCACAATACTTTTCTCATATATGATAATATGAGCAGAAATGGGCTTTTCTCCGAAAAACTATGCAAAGCTTACACATGTATTTCAGCACCTACGTCAATAACTGAACTTGACTAAAAAGATTAGCAATCAAATGGAACAAATAGATTTATTATAACATTATAGACCTTAATTCCACCAACAAACAAACACACCCAAATGTATATAATTCCTCTTACCAAGCCTGAATTCACCTCCAAATTCAGACCCCAGCTCACCAAATTACCTCCAATGACAGCAACCCACCAACAAAACTACTTCTATTAAGTCTTAAAAGTTAAAGCCCAATAAAAATTCTATTTTTTCTGGCAATAACAAACACAAATGAGTACTCTGTTACTCTAGATATATGATCAGAGGTTAATGAAAGAAAAACAATAAGGTCTTTTAGTTCTTCATAGCAATCTTATAAAAGAATAAAAATATTATAATAACAGGTATAGTGAGCTAAAACTTTGTGCAAGTAGAATTTCCTTTCATTTTATTAGGCAGTTCAAAAATGTTTTAACTTTTTGTGTTCATAGAATTACACTGCCTTCGTGCTTGTTGTTGACTTGAATTGGCAAGGAGTCAGTTACAGTAGATTGGCAAGGAGTCATTGTACTGTAAATCTTCTTCCATCTATGCCATTATTTATATTTGTGGTATATGACTGTAGTTGGGAGGCTTTAAATGCATCCTAAAATTTTAAGTGCATTTAGAGCCTGCCCTATAATAATTGTATGCATACCTAGGATAAATGACAAATATACCAAGTAATTCATGGTTTCTATATTGATTTTTGGGAAATTTAAAAAAGAAAAAAAAAACTTCAAAATTTTGACCTCGGTAACAAATCAATCCTAACTTGAAATTATTTTAATTCTAACCATTCATTTATATGGGCCATTTAAACAGTCTAACAATTTTTTTCCCTTTATTTTGGTGTTGACAGTCATCTGCTACCCTTACCATGATCCATCACTACCCCCATCTCTTCTCCCCATCTACCACTACTCCTCATTTTCCTCACCTCACTACTACTCATCCCATTCCTTTCTGAATTCATAAAAATTCCAATAAAAAAATATGAAGTGCTTTCTGAACGAACCATTAAACATGAAGCAAAGATGGTTGGTTTATTTTGTATCTGCACCAACATAATTTTTTATATGCACCAACACAATTGAAGCAAATAAAATTAAGATATAGGTAAGTAAGTCCTAGCTTTTTCTCACAGTATAGAAACATTCAACTTCTTTTAAGAAAATTCAGCAAAAATTCAGAGCATTCATTTCTAACTTGAAATTATTTTAATTCTAACCATTCATTTCTATGGGCCCATTTAAACAGCCTAACAATTTTTTTTCCCTTTATTTTGGTGTTGACAGTCATTTGCTACCCTTACCATGATCCATCACTACCCCCATCTCTTATCCACATCCTACCACTACTCCTCATTTTCCCTCACCTCACTACTACCCATCTCATTCCTTTCTCAATGCATAAAAATTCCAGTAAAAAAATATGAAGTGCTTTCTGAACGAACCTTTAAACATGAAGCAGAGATGGTTGGTTTATTTTGTATCTGCACCAACACAAAATAAAATACATCACCTCTATCTTATTTGTAAATTGTGTTTTTTTTATTTTATTTTTAATTACATGATTGTGTGAATCATAATTATAATTATGAATGGGCCATAGCCAAAATTAATAAATTAATGGATTGGAGTATATAATAGATATTGGGTCAATCATAATTATGAATGAGCCATAGCCAAAATTAACATTTGAGCCAATTTTGATAGTTGTATTGTTTAGAAGGTAAAAAATACACATTGAAATAAGATTGTGTTAACACATTTCAATTCAATAAACTGGCCTAACTTTGTTAACATTATGCTCTACTTCTTTTTATCATTCTTATGTATGGAACCGAAACCAATTTTTAGAGAGAACTTATGAAACTATCTTGTTTGCTTTCAATAAATGTAATGTGTTTGTTGTGTTCTAGCTTCTAATTTATTTTAACAATCCCAATAAAGGCATAATTCACTTTGTGAAGCTTCATGCTTTATGCTGAAAACCTTTAGGAAGGCATTGTCAGATAATTAGTCTAATAGTTTTTATGATGTCCTTTTTATCAACTCATATATTATCTGATTCTTTTCATGAAGTATATTCGGACAGATGTTTTAATGCTTCGTACATATTTTTCCTTGCAGTACAATAGCGGTCCTTCAACTTGTGCTCTCCATCAATATTAACAATGTTTTGGCATTCTGTCACAGATGTAAAATGTCATTCTAATATTTCTCCTTTTGGTTAATGTTGACTGTAAATAATATACGTGTTACAAATTTATTGCCCTTTTCATTGATGTTATCATTTCTGATAATTTACCCAATTGATAAAAGATACTTCATTTGGTTTTATATATAACTTAAGTGTAAGATTTCTGGTGGTTAAAGATGAGAGTCTTTACTTTCGTGAATATTGAGTTGATGTTTGCTGCTGGTTTTGGTGTTTCAGGTTTTGTATGTTTTTAGAAAGCCTGAAGTTTCAGATATTGTGATTTTTAAGGCTCCTCCAATTCTTCAGGTGTGTTTTGAATTTGCAGAATGAACAATTAACAATTTTCATACCAATGCATTAGAAACTAACTACATTTGTTGCATAGATAAACAATTGAACCAATGCATATATAAACCCAAATTCTAAACTAACTATATTTGTGATCAAAAACAGGTTCTCAAAAACAAGTTTGAGAGTTTTGGGAGCTGAAAATAACAGAGTCTAACAGATTCTAAGTTTCATTACAATCAAATACTTTTCCATTACAAAAAAATCTAACTTTGAATATAAATTTTTTTTTTTTAAAAAAAAAAAAAACAGAGCATGGAAATAAATAAATAAAACAACCCAACGGAACCCAATGGAACAAACACCTAACGATTAAGAGTTCAAAAAATTCTTAGAATCTTAACCCAACAGATTCAGAAATTAATAATGCATATAAAATTCTTAGAATCTTAACCCAACAAATTCTTAGAATCTGAGATGGAGAGATACAAAAAAAAAAAAAAAAAAATTTGACAAGAAGAAGAAGCCATCGAAACCATCACAGATTCCTGGGCAAAGACACACACTCACACCATCTACTATTGTCAAATTTTAGTTCCAAAACTGAATCTAAATTCATCAAGTGGACTGCAACCTTTTACCTCATGTATTTCGAACCTTCTTGTCGGGGATGGCGGGGTAGGGCGTCGGCGTCGGCGGGTGGTGACGACGATGCCCTCCTCTTTCTCTCCTCTCACTGAATCGACGAAGAAGGTATGGGTTTGTTGCAAAACAAAGGCCTAAAATGGGGAAGGGAGATGAAGGAGCAGGAGATGAAGGGAGGAAGACAGGAATAGAGGGTCTCCGGCAAGGGAGGGAAGAGGTGTATCTGTGAAAGAGAGATGTATTCAAGAACAGAGAGGGAGAAAGAGAGAGAGAGAGAGAGAGAGAGAGAGAGATAGAAAGGGAAGGTGGGGAGGCAGACGTGGGTAGGTGGGAAAGACAATGATGCTTGGGGAGAGAAGTCTTGGGCGGGAGATCTATTGATCTCAACCATTGATATAAACTTGGGATTAATCTCAGCCATTAAAATGTATCTCTCATACATTTATATATTTTCAAAACCCTCTTCTCTTATTATATAGATATATATGAAAATTTTAATTAGAAACGCTCTTTAAAAGTCTCTCTTGTTAGGAATCACATTCAGAGCTTAAAATTATTATGAACATCGATACCTATTTATAAGAAAAAAAATTCTTTCAAAGAAACTTAAGAACCACATGGAATTTAATCAAATTTATTGGAGAGAGACTTGAAATTTTGACATCCCTCTAAAATTTTTACTCTTCTTTCAATCAAATTATTTGAATTAAAATTATAAAGAGGGAATATTGAATATTTGGTTTTCATTTCCAAAATTGAAATTAATAATATTTTAAAATATATTATTATATTTTTTAATAAAAAAATATTAGAGAAATATTTAAGATAATTTAATATTTTCAATTTTTTTACTTATATTTTATTTAAATATAATTTTAATATATTTATGATGTTACGGTTTAATTCCGATTTAACTCAACGGCTAAATCGATGATCCGGCCATTCAATTCCTTTTTTGATTTGCTCACCGATCCACTTTTTAAAACATTGGTTATAATGCGTCCAGCACGTGAACTGATAGGGACTAGATTCTCCCAAACATAATAGCATATAGGTTGGGTAGACTTTGTAAAAACAATTTTAGGATGAATTACAAACACAATATGAATTATGTTTTGTAATTTTAAAAATTATTTAAGATTTTTAATTTCATAATAAATAGTTCATTTTATTAATAAATTATCAAGTTAATTAACAGTTTTTAATAATATTAAAAATTTATTTCAATTAATAATTTAAGTAATTTTATTATTGTATAAGAGAGCAGTTAGAAATTTTACATTTTTAGTTAATTTTGTTAAATAAAAAATTTCTAACAATGGGATATTATAATTTTTCAAACCACGGTGGGCAATCCGTATGTTAAACAAACCTCAGGAGGTGCAGCTATAATTTGTCCTAAATTTTATTTTTGAGCACCTTTTGGAAACTTAGCTATTTCAGTTGGTCTTTTAGTTTTTTTTAAATATTTTATGAGATGAAAAAAAGCTATGTTTGGAATGATTTGTGAACTTTTTGACATTTTGTCTTAGAGCAATACTACATCCTTCTAATTTTATCCCTCCAATTTCACCCTACTGACATGACTAAAACTCATATGAAGTAGTCTCACAATCCTCTCCTCTCATCTTTAGCCCCCTCCAATTTCACATCATTGAGGGTGAAATCAGGGGGTCACAATTAGGGGGTGAATAATTTTTCTTTGTCTTATTGACTATTGTAACATTTTTTGTATTTATTGGCTATTTTAGCCAAAAGCTAAGTTGCAAAACATGGCAATTTATTGTCAAAAAGTTTAATTCCTAGTAATGATATGTTTTAAGGGAATTTGTTAGGAAATCCTTGTACTTGTATCTTAATTAGTTCATAATATATTTTTGAATTCCAATCAATCTAATTATTTAGACATTTAATCCACTAAATTCTAATTCTCATGTTTAAGGTATTTTATAGACAATTTTAACTTTATAAATATTTTTTGAATCCTTAACAACTTGGTGTGCATATTTTGAACTAGTTTGTGCTTTTTATATATTAAACTTTAAATTCATAATTTTGTTGTACATATTTATTTTTTAATGAAATTTATATTTTTGAAACCTAATTAACGAGATCTATTAAATTTCACTTGCATTCACATTGTCAATATGAACATTAACGCGCATTTTACCCTATTATTATTAGAGGTATTTTGGTAACTATGTCACCCATATGACTTAGCGGAATAGAAGAAAATAATTTGAAGTGAAAAATAAGTAGTTGAAGAGGGATTTATGAATAAATATTTTTTGAACCCTTTCCGTGCACTATTCTAGACTATTTGTACTTTTATGTACTAGTGGTTAGGCACGTGATTTTTCATCAACTGTTAATGTTGTAATTATGCATGTCTTTTAAATTGGCATATGATATGTATACAAAGTATGGAGACTTATATGAGTAAATTGATCTGTATCCAAAATACAATTAAGTAGGAAATGAATACATACTTGGATGAAGAATTTAAATGAGAAATGAGAAATTTTATAAACATAAACATTAATTTATAATTAAATTGTTTAGATCATAATCTTAACTTAAAAAATAAACAATAAGCATGTCATTTAAATATATACCATTACACAAATCTTTTTCTATCAACTTCTCATTTCAATTTTTCATAATCTATATCTATAATATAATTGAAGATATCAAATTAATTGCACAATTATACAATTTTGTATAATAGTTCATCTCAAAATACAAATTCATTGAACTCACTATTACATATTATTTGTACACTATTGGTGTAAGAATGCATTAGTATTAATATGTAATATACTTTTATTATAAAAAATTGTTGAGTCACGTTTCTTGTGCCAAGAATATCTTGCATAATGAAAATATAACATTAGTCATTAGTGTATTTTCATTTATATAGAAAATGTGAAATAATTTTTTAAAGAAAATGAAATGATATTGTAACTTAATATTTTGATTGATATAAGAATTTCATAATTATTTCACGATATTTATAGATCTATACTTATAAATGTTTGCAGGATCACTTTAATGAAACTGTCAAGTTACATAATTTATTATGACATCTGTAAGTAATCAGCATATAACAAAAATTGATTGAAACTTTTTATTTGATGTACTTACTTTCTGTATAATTGAGTTGTTGTGATAATATTTGGACATCATTTATTTTTTTCTTATAATTTGACTAAAATGTGTGCGTGAGGTACATTATTTTTCTTGAACTTCATAACAGATAAGACAATTCCTGTTTAATTTTGCTTGGAGAGCATGTTGAAATAGATTTTTTGTAGTTTTTGTTTCATCATCTTCTTATTTTTCTTCTTATTCACCATTATAATTAATTATGATAAAAATATTTTGATGAGTATGAGTTTAAAGAGAGATCATATTATTATGAATTTCAAAATATAACGATCACGGTTTTCCCTTTACTGTTTAATAGTATCCCGGACTCGGTTCCATGGTTGATGGTTGTTGTCTGCGTTGCATTTCCATCCTTTAACTCTTGGTAATTGAGTTTAGAAATGTTTTGGGCATCTTTCGAACAGGTTGGTTGAGTTTTGGTCTCAAGTGTTGTTGCCCAGGTTTTAGATGATCCGCTCGAGCGGGTCCCTTTGCGCTCGAGCGGAGTCTGCATACTTTCAGTATCTTGTGCGTCTGCAAAACTACTGCAGATGTGTTTTTCACGCTCGAGCAGGTCGCGCTCGAGCGGGTATCTTGGCGCTCGAGCGGGTGTTCGAACTCTGCAAAAATACTGGATAAGTGTAATCTACGCTCGAGCGGGTCTTCTTTACGCTCGAGCGGGTGTGTTTTGTGATTGCGTCTTGGCGCTCGAGCGGGTCTTTTTGCGCTCGAGCGCCTGCAGTTTTTGTGTTTGACACTCGAGCGTCCTATTCTCCGCTCGAGCGGGTCATACGTATATCAGATCTGGACTGTGATATTTTAAATCACTTTTTACACTCTCTCTCTCTCTTACTTTTCAAAACCCTATTTTGAGAGCCTCTCTCTCTAAAATACAACTTTTCTCTAAGGTTTGATCTAGTTTCAGTGATCTTCTACCTTAGTCCCTTTGTATAAAGTGTAGAGCTTGGTGTGCACTACCTATCAATCCGAAAATCTTTGGGTTTGGAGCATTTTGAGTTTCTTCATCTTCTCCTTGGGTTCTCCATTTGAGGTAGGGATTTCCTTGTTCTTTTTCAATACTCCGTCTATAGATAGACATGTGGTAGTTTTGTATTGCATGAAAATCTTATTCATGTTGGATTTGTTTGAAAATCATGAGAAGGAACCTAGGGTTGGTTGTTTGAAAATGGGTTTGTTATCATTGATTGTGGTTTGGACTAATTGGGGAGTAAATTAGCATGTTATTGTTGATAGAAGAAAAAGCCCTAAATTATATTTTGATTTGGTAAATTAAAATGGATGGTAGTTGATCAATGTTTGTAAATCTCTATTATTAATATGAGTTGTGTAAAGGTGGTAATGGCTAGGGGTTTAATTATGGCATTGGGGTTATGTCGAAATGAATGTAGTGGGCTAATATGAGTTATGGCTTTATTATCCATGGAATTAGTTTTGTGAAAACAAAAGGAATGGAATTTGTTTTGTGAAATGGGAAAAGTATTTTTGAAATAAGTGGTGGAACATGTTGACTTGGAAAGTTATGAAAGTTGATCTTAAAAATGGAAAATGAAATGATAACTCAATGTGAGTCTCGGAAAATAGATATGAGAATTGAACTGTTGCATCATGAGTGTTGAATACACACATTTGGGGTTTTACCTTTACCTATCGTACTAGTGTTGTCGTTGGGTTTAAGATCTCATGATAGTTGAGTCTTCTAATAGATGTACTGAATACATGCATCTAGAGGTTTGTCCTTGGTCATCGGTGGAGGATGACATTGTTGTATTGAATTGTTGTGTATGCATTACACCTGTGTTGATTGAACATTGTATGTAATGAAGTGCTATGATACATTATATACGTGTAATTGTTAGGGAGGAGATAGGTGATGTCCTCCAGTGTGTGGGTAGAGATAGGGGATGTACTCCACACACCTATGTGTTCATATACTTTAACATATTACTTATGTATCTTGATGGTTTATGTGAGTGCGTTACACCTGTTGGTTGTGCCTTATTATGTTGAGTTGGTTGGTGTTATATACTGCGCTTAGAATCAGAGGTACCGTTACCTTCCAGCTAGCGCCTGGTAAAATGGCATACTGTTGTGAGAATTGTATCCTTGGCTTACTGTGCATATAGCTAGTAGAGCAGAGTTTTATTGTTATTGTCTTAGTGTATCAGAGTATGCTATGGGTTGCGATGGTTATAGTTTTGAAATGCCGAGTTGCCTCATTTGTTGATCATATACATGTTGATGATTTGTTATATCCCTTTTTATTAAAGGCATGCATGTATAGATATGAATGTATTGGGAACAAACCAAAATACCATTTCGAGATTTTGGAAAGTGTGAAGGGAATCGAGTATTTTGAAAATATATTTTGAAAAAGGCACATCTGTTGTAAGTATAGAAAATGGAAGAAAAGTAATGGGCTTAGTGAAATTGTTTTCTAATAAGTTGTTATTGTTATGAAAGTGTGGGAACAAGGGGTAATGAAAAGAAAAGACAGATGAATCGCTTATAGCATTGAATGAAATGGCTGTTTTCGAGAAAAGTTCATACTTATGTATATTTTGTATAAACTGCCACATTACCATTCTAGTATGAGATTGAGCATTCATGATCATAGCTATCTGTAAGTTGTTATTGTTAAGGGCCATGCTGAGATCCCTACTGGACTATATGTTCATCCCACGTTGTTGAATCTTTTTTTAAGTGTTAAGCAGGATGTGCTACAAGATTTGGATCTTCTTATTTGTTGGCCATGGGGCCTCTTTTGTGTTGGCGGAATGCCATATATGAAAATGGGTTACACCCTTCTTCTTGATTCTTTAATGATGTAAACCTTCGGGCATTTTATTCAGTATGCTCGTGTTGTATTTAATTGGCATTCGGAGGAGAGAATTGTTATTTATTTCTACTCATTGGACTAAAGAGTTTATTTCTGCATGTTATCTCTGAACTTGAATTAAGTTAATGAATTTGGTAATGATTTCGAGAAATAAAAAGTGGGGTGTGACAACTTGGTATCAGAGCGAGCCGGGTTTGAATACTTTGGGCTCGTGGTATAGCGATCCCGGGTTTCATCCCTTGTTGTACAGTGATCCGGACTTGTGTCCGTGGATGTTAGCAGTTGTTTATATCTTGTTTACATCCTTTCATACTTTGTATTTGAGTTATAGAATGTGATGGGCAGGGTTGTTATAGGTTGGTCGTGTTTGGGAGCCAAGTGTTGCTGCCCAGAATTTTGGACCTTCGCTCGAGTGAGAAGTTTGTCGCTCGAGCAAGCTTTTGTTTTTGGTCCTTCGCTCGAGCCAGGGTTTGGTCACTCGAGCGAGAGTGGAGTTTTGTGTCTGGTGGGTCAAGCCAGAGTGGCTTCGCTCGAGCGAGCGTCTGCGTCTAGTTCTGGACCTGAGAGCTGTGTTTCTTCGCTCGAGCGAGCTTTCCTTCGCTCGAGCGAGCGAGGTGTATGTTTTCGAGTTCTTCGCTCGAGCGAGCATTCTGTCGCTCGAGCGAGACTTTCTTCGCTCGAGCGAGGATTTTCTGTGTCTGGTCGCTCGAGCGACCAAGTCTTCGCTCGAGCGAGCCTGTGTATATCAGATAGCAGCAGCCGGGGAGAACATCACTTTTTCTCCTCTTTTCACTTTTGAAACCCTAAATCCGAGACCCTCTCTCTCTAAACTTGTTTTTCTCTCTAGGGAATCATCTCCTTCTAGTGTGAATCTACCCTAAGTGCTTTGTTAAAAAGGTAGAGGGTGACTTGGGCTTCGTTTTAATCTGAAAATCTTTGGATTTGAAGCACGTTGGGTTTTGGTCTTCATCTCCATTTTGGCTCTAACTTCGAGGTAGGGATAACCTACTCCTCTTTATGAGCTTTGTCTTTAAATTTTAGCATTTTGATATGTTGGGAGTTGTTGTGCAATTTTGAGAAAGTTTGAGGGTTTTTCTGTAATTTTATAAAAGTTGGGGTTTTTAATACATAAAACCTATATGCATGTTTGGCATGGAGAAATGAAATTAATGTTGAAACATTGATGAAAATGAAACCTTAGGGTTGTAATGTTAATTATGGAAAATGCCCTAATTACATTGATTAATTAATTTGTATAATTAATTGTGAGAAATGAGGATTTGAATTGGAAATGTTGAAATTGGGAAAGTAAGGGATTAAAGGGTGCAGTTGGATCATTCATCGCTCACCTAATTGAAATGTTGATTTAATATCCATTTTATGCATTTATTTTCTGTTTAGAAATAACTGCTTTGGGCTATCGGTGGAGGATAGTCTTGATTGTTGTAGACAATACATGATGATTAGGCAAACGAAAACTAATCAATGGAATGGGTCATAGAGTATGACGGTTGATAGAATACATTAACTTTATGTATTGATTGATTGTGTATAGAACCTATGTGTTTATATGCATTATGTGTAGAGGATGAGATGGGGGATGTACTCCGCAGTTTAGGGGAAGATGGGGGATGGACCTCTAAACAGGATAGTGTTGGGAGGAGATGGGGGATGAACTCCATAGATGCAGCTCATATGCTTGTCTAAAGAAGTGTAGATACATCTCATATGCTTATCTCTGGATGTGTGATATAGTTCTTATACTTATCTGTTGATGTGTTGATATAGCTCATATGCTTATATGTTGATGTGTTGATATAGCTAATATGCTAATCTATTGAGAAATGGAAAATGAAAAGTAACATGAACTTATATGTCGTGAAACTATAATGTGATAAAAGTGGAAGTATCAGTGTTGGCCATCTATCAACTGCTAATCTTTTAGTCATTGTTCATAGTTGGTTTAGTGTATTTCTACTGGGTTGTGGCTCACCCTATATGGAAACATCATTTTCAGATACAGGTAGCATGCCACCTCCAAGGACATAGCTTGGGAGGCTAGAGGCGGACAGACTTTTTGTTGTCTTTTTTTCTTTTGATGTATTACATCTAGATTCAAGCCAAGGGCTTAATGTGTAATTGAGCTAGTGCTCTCTTTTTGTAACCAAGTGTTAACTTGGAAAGCTGTAAGCCCATAGGGCATTTGCTTTTGTTGTCAACATGTAATACTTTTTGTAATGAAGTACTCTGATGAATAGAAAATGTTGGTCTTCTATATATCAATGCATGTCTATATTGATGGGTTTAATGTTATTATTTTGAGGGCGTTACAACTTGGTATCAGAGCGTACCAGGTTCGAATACTTTGGGTACGTGGGAAGTGATTAGGATCACAATGGGTTTGTCTCGCTTGATAGAGACTTAGGTGTAGTGTCATATGCTATGTGCTTATGTGATAACATGTTTACATGATTATTTGGGTATGGGATTTAATTTCTAGGATGCTGATTGGATCCTTGGGTTTCTGGGAGTCTTGTTGGAAAAGCACTTGATCAATGCTACTTCTAACCAGAACTCTAGTAACGCCTCGGGACTATCATTATCCGAAAATGAAATTCGTAAGTGCTTATGTGTTTATGTGCTTACGTGGAGTGAATTACAGTTGTCCATGCATTAGGACGCCAGTGTTTAGTTTTGGCACATTTATGAATATGCTAATATTCTTCGTTACCTTTATTAGGATGTCAGGACGAGGAAGAGGTGCTAGGCGTGGCAAGCGTGGTAGGCAGGAAATGCCTTTACCAGATGATATTCCGGCAGTACAGAAGGGAGTTGGTCAGGCCAATGTGGCCGAGCCAGCGGGTCAGCAGGCTATGAGTGCCTTGGCCCAAGAGATAGCAGGAGCTTTGGTATTCTCAGAGCTGGAATCAGGTTGCTGAGGCAGGGCCTTCTTTCTTGAAGAGGGAGTTCTTCCGGTCTAACGCGGACGAGTTTGTTGGGGATCCAAAAGAGCCACTGAAGGCTGATGAGTGGTTAGAACAAATGAATAAGACGTTCGAGATGCTTGGCATCGAGGACGGAACACTGAAAGTGACCTTGGCATCCTTCCAACTGAAGGGAGATGTGGGTCAATGGTGGAAGTACGAGAAGGTCCGTGTTGGTGGTGTATGGGAGGCTTTTGTAGACGCTTTCCAGGAGAGGTTCTTATCTTCAGCCGCCAGGGAGAAGCTGTGGGATCAGTTTTGCCGGCTTCATCAGCCGGGTTTGTCTATGGCCGAGTTTGAGGCTACATTTACTAGCTTGTCCAGGTTTGCACCTGAACTTGTGGCATCCGAGGAACGACGTTGCTTTGAGTTTGAACAGAAGTTGAGGCGTGGCCTCAAGTTGAGGGTTGGTGGATCTTTTATTCGAGAGTATAGACATCTGGTGGATGCTGCAGCTCATATGGAGCTCATGATGTAGGAGGAGGAGGAGTAGAAGCATAGAGGCTCCAAGGGAAGCCAAGATAGCCAGGGTGATGGCAGGAGACAGAGAGGTTTCAACCCTCAGCAGTCTCAAGGGGGTTTGGCTAGGTCGACTTTCCTAGTACCGAAGACAGGCTCCAGGAGAGGGAAACAGGGAGAGTTCACCTGTTACAAGTGTGGTCAGCTGGGCCACAAGGCTTCAGTTTGCCCACAGAGGGGTGGAGGTCAGAGAGCTGCTTCTTCTTCAGCTAGACCGCAGGGTCAGAGTTTGGGCAGGGGTCAGCCTTTGTCTTGCTATCAGTGTGGTCAGCCTGGGCACCTGAAGAGGTTCTGCCCACAGTTGAGCGCCACTTAAGGAGCGTCTGGTTCTAGGCAGACGTAGGGTTTTCAGCCAGCTCAGTCTATGCAGGCCTCGAGGGCCAATCCGGGGGCTTCGTCGTCCCAGTCAGTGCAGCAATCGTATGCTCCGAGGGGTGAGCAGGTAGATCAGGGGCCTACAGGGCGTGTGTATGCTGTTACTGCGCAGGACCTAGTACCGGCTCCATCAGTAATGAGAGGAACCTTTCTGTTTTGCAACTCGGTTGCTAGTGTATTGATTGATACGGGTGCATCTCATTCTTTTGTATTTGCTACATTTGCATCAGTGTTGGAGTTAGAGTTGGTACAGTTAGCATCTCCTATATGTGTAGTGTCACCTATTGGGGATGAATTGATTTTGAAACACGGGTGTAGAGGTTGTGATATAGAGGTCGCCGACCGCAGGCTTCCTTTACCTTTTGTAGTTATGCCCATGAAAGGCTTTGATGTTATTTTGGATATGGACTGGCTATCGTCATACCGGGCTGTTATTGATTGCTACCGCCAGAGGGTCATAGTATGTACCTTGATCGAGGAGTGTTTCCATTTCTTGGGGGACCGGGTTGGTAGTGTTTTGCCACCGGGGTATGATCTGCGAGGGCGGAGTGAACTTAGTGGTCTACTTGCTAGCTTTGAGAGTGGTGAGTGTGATAAGACCCAGATTGTGTTGCCGAGGGTGGTTTATGAGTACTCGGACGTTTTTCCCGAAGATCTCGTTAGCTTGCCACCTCACCGAGAGATTGAGTTTTCTATTGATCTAGTGCCCGACACGGCGCCGATTTCTATGGCACATTATCGTTTTACCCCAGCAGAGTTGGTTGAGTTGAAGGTTTAGCTCTAGGAATTGCTAGATAAGGGCTTTTTACGACCTAGTGTTTCACCGTGGGGAGCACCGACCCTCTTTGCTAAAAAGAAAGATGGTGCCTTGAGACTTTGTATCGACTACCGGAAGTTGAATCGGGCTACGGTCAAGCATAAGTACCCTATGCCCCGTATAGATGATTTGTTTGACCAGTTGAAGGGTTCCCATTGTTTCTCTAAGATAGACTTGAGATCGGGTTACCACCAGTTGAGGGTCAGGGAGGAGGATATTCCGAAGACGGCATTCCGTACACGGTATGGCCATTATGAGTTTCTGGTGATGCCATTTGGGCTCATCAATGCACTGGTAGTCTTTATAGACTTGATGAACCGGATATTCCGGGAATTCTTAGATCGCTTTGTAGTCATTTTCGTGGACGACATTCTTATCTATTCACCTTCAGAGGAGGAACACGAGGAACACTTGAGAATGGTGCTTGAGTTGCTTAGAGCCCATAGGCTGTATGCCAAGTTTGGGAAATACGAGTTCTGGCTAGGAGAAGTCAAGTTCTTAGGCCACGTGGTATCCGGGAAAGGGGTTTCTGTTGATACATCCAAGACTGAGGCAGTGCAAGATTGGGCACAACCTAAGAGTGTGTTTGAGATCCGCAGTTTTCTGGGATTAGCTGGGTATTACCAACGGTTTGTGAAGGATTTCTCTAGACTAGCTTCACTGTTGACTAGATTGTCTCAAAAGGGAGTCAAATTTGTATGGAGTGAGACTTGTGAAAAGTCGTTCCAAGAGTTGAAGGTTAGGTTGACCATCACTCCAGTCTTGATTATTCCGGAGAGAGGGTTGGGCTATGCTGTTTATTGTGATGCCTCACGAGAGGGTTTAGGTTGTGTGTTGATGCAAGAGGGGAAAGTGGTAGCTTATGGCTCACGTCAGTTGAAAATTCACGAGAAGAATTATCCTACGCATGACCTAGAGTTAGCAGCTGTGATCTTTGCCTTGAAAATCTGGAGGCACTACCTTTATGGTGAGAGATTCGAGGTGTTCTCGGATCATAAGAGTCTGAAGTATCTGTTTACACAGAAGGACTTGAACTTGAGGCAGAGGAGGTGGATGGAGTTTATTGAGGATTACGACTTTGAGTTGCATTATCATCCGGGGAAGGCCAATGTTGTGGCCGATGCCCTTAGCAGAAAATCCATAGGTGATGTAGCATGTATAGCCATCCGGGAGTGGGAGATGTTGGGGGCACTTAGCGAGTTTGATTTGCTTTTAGGCGAATCCGTTGAGGCTGCGGCCTTGTTTTCTGTTGTTGCACAGCCTACACTAGTGACTTGAGTGTTAGAGGCACAGAGAGGTGACCTTGAGGTAGAATCCCTCTGAGAGAAGATCTCCAGTGGGAAGGTTGAGAAGGGTTTGACGGTGTATCCTAACCTGAGTGTGAGATACCAAGACCGTTTGTTTGTGCCGGAGTCTTGCCGAGAGGAGGTACTCCAAGAGTCTCATCATTCGCGCCTTGCGGTGCATCCGAGAGGCACTAAGATGTATCGGGATTTGGGTTGCCAGTTTTGGTGGTGGGGTATGAAGAGAGATGTGGCAGCTTTCGTGTCTAAGTGCCTTACTTGTCAGCAAGTGAAGGCCGAGCATCAGAGGCCAGCGGGTTTGTTACAACCCTTGCCTATTGCTGAGTGGAAATGGGAGCATGTCACTATGGACTTCGTTGTAAGTCTTCTGAGGACTCAGCGGGGTAGTGATGCTATTTGGGTGATTGTAGACCGGTTGACTAAGTCGGCGCACTTCATTCCTATGCGCGTGAGAGATTCGGTAGATCATCTTGCCGACTTGTATATTCGGGACATAGTGAGGTTGCACGGGGTCCCAGTGACGATCGTCTCAGATAGAGATCCTCGTTTTACTGCTAGGTTATGGCAGAGTTTGCAGGGTGCCTTGGGCACTAAGTTGACCTTTAGTACCGCTTACCATCCTCAGACTGACGGGCAGTCCGAGCGTACTATTCAGATCCTTGAGGATATGCTTCGAGGTTGTGTCCTTGACTTTAGTGGGACGTGGGAGAGGCACTTGCCCTTGGTCGAGTTTGCCTACAACAACAGTTTCCAGTCTAGCATTGGTATGGCACCGTTTGAGGCCTTGTATGGCCGACCGTGTAGGTCTCCAGTTTGTTGGGCCGAGGTGGGTGATGCACCTTTGTTGGGTCCGGAGTTGGTGAGGGAAACGACGGAGAAAGTTGAGCTTATCCGTAGGAGGCTTGTTACAGCACAGAGTCGTCAGAAATCTTATGCCGACCGTAGGAGGAGACCTTTGGTGTTTGAGATAGGTGATCATGTCTTTCTAAAGATATCACCTAGGCGGGGATTGATGAGGTTTGGCAAGAGTGGGAAGTTATCCCCTCGGTTTATTGGTCCTTTTGAGATCCTTGAGAGGATTGGCGAGGTTGCCTATCGTTTAGCCTTGCCGCCGCAGTTGTTCAGGGTGCATGACGTGTTTCATGTGAGTATGCTTCGGAAGTACGAGCCGGATCCATCGCATGTATTGGATTGGACCGATTTAGAGGTAGATGAGGATGCCTCGTATGAGGAGAGACCGGTACGGGTCTTGGATAGGCGGGATCAAGTCCTGCGTGGCAAGACCATCCCTTTAGTGAAGGTTTTGTGGAAACATCACGGAGTGGAGGAAGCCACTTGGGAACGTGAGTTGGAAGTCCGCGAGAAATATCTGGACTTGTTTGTTGATGTGTAATCATGTATTGAAATTTTGTAATTTTAATGAACTTCAAGAACATTATGTATATGTCTTAAGTTGTAAAGCATTGTGAATGTTTTGGTTTATGGAAATATTGTAGAACTTGCCTTGAAATGGGAGTTGATTATAATATTGCATATGTGGCTATATTGTAGAAATGGAGTTATATCATGAAAACTGAATATGATATGGAAATGAGAATCATGTGTATTGAAAACTGTTAAAATGGAAAGGAAATGCATATCGTAATGTATATGTTGAGAAATGCCTCTTGAGAAGAGATGGAATGACCGGTAATGGGTCAAGTTGTTTAATGTTGAAATGTAATATTGTTGGAAATTGAGGAAAACCTGTTTTTGAAAAACTTGTGCCTAATTTCGGGGACGAAATTCTTTAAGGGGGGAGGTTATAGCGATCCCGAGTTTCATCCCTTGTTGTACAGTGATCCGGACTTGTGTCCGTGGATGTTAGCAGTTGTTTATATCTTGTTTACGTTCTTTCATACTTTGTATTTGAGTTATAGGATGTGATGGGCAGGTTTGTTACAGGTTGGTTGTGTTTGGAAGCCAAGTGTTGCTGCCCAGAATTTTGGACCTTCACTCAAGCGAGCAGTTTGTCGCTCGAGCGTGCTTTTGTTTTTGGTCCTTCGCTCGAGCCAGGGTTTGGTCGCTCGAGCGAGAGTGGAGTTTTGTGTCTGGTGGGTCGAGCCAGAGTGGCTTCGCTCGAGCGAGCGTCTGCGTCTGGTTCTGGACCTGAGAGCTAAGTTTCTTCGCTCGAGCGAGCAAGGTATATGTTTTCGAGTTCTTCACTCGAGCGAGCATTCTGTCGCTCGAGCGAGCTTCTGGGTTGCAGACCTGAAGCTTTGAGTTTTTGGCTCGAGCGAGACTTTCTTCGCTCGAGCGAGGGTTTTCTGTGTCTGGTCGCTCGTGCGAGCCTGTGTATATCAGATAGCAGCAGCAGGGAAGAACATCACTTTTTCTCCTCTTTTCACTTTTGAAACCCTAAATCCGAGACCCTCTCTCTCTAAACTTGTCTTCTCGCTAGGGAATCATCTCCTTCTAGTGTGAATCTACCCTAAGTGCTTTGTTAAAAAGGTAGAGGGTGACTTGGGCTTCGTTTTAGTCTGAAAATCTTTGGATTTGGAGCACGTTGGGTTTTGGTCTTCATCTCCATTTTGGCTCTAACTTCAAGGTAGGGATAACCTACTCCTCTTTATGAGCTTTGTCTTTAAATTTTAGCATTTTGATATGTTGGGAGTTGTTATGCAATTTTGAGAAAGTTTGGGGGTTTTTGTGTAATTTTATAAAAGTTGGGGTTTTTAATACATAAAACCTATATGCATGTTTGGCATGGAGAAATGAAATTAATGTTGAAACATTGATGAAAATGAAACCTTAGGGTTGTAATGTTAATTATGGAAAATGCCCCAATTACATTGATTAATTAATTTGTATAATTAATTGTGAGAAATGAGGATTTGAATTGGAAATTTTGAAATTGGGAAAGTAAGGGATTAAAGGGTGTAGTTGGATCATTCATCGCTTGCCTAATTGAAATGTTGATTTAATATCCATTTTATGCATTTATTTTCTATTTAGAAATAACTGCTTTGGGCTATCAGTGGAGGATAGTCTTGATTATTGTAGACAATGCATGATGATTAGGCAAACAAAAATTAATCAATGGAATGTGTCATAGAGTATGACGGTTGATAGAATACATTAACTTTATGTATTGAATGATTGTGTATAAAACCTATGTGTTTATATGCATTATGTGTAGAGGAGGAAATGGGGGATGTACTCTGCGGTTTAGGGGAAGATGGGGGATGGACCTCTAAATCGGATAGTGTTGGGAGGAGATGGGGGATGAACTCCGTAGATACAGCTCATATGCTTGTCTAAAGAAGTGTAGATACATCTCATATGCTTATCTTTGGATGTGTGATATAGTTCTTATACTTATCTGTTGATGTGTTGATATAGCTCATATGCTTATCTGTTGATGTGTTGATATAGCTAATATGCTTATCTATTGAGAAATGGAAAATGAAAAGTAACATGAACTCGTATGTCATGAAACTATAATGTGATAAAAGTGGAAGTATCAGTGTTGGCCATCTATCAACTGCTAATCTTTTAGTCATTGTTCATAGTTGGTTTAGTGTATTTCTACTGGGCTGTGGCTCACCCTATATGGGAACATCATTTTCAGGTACAGGTAGCATGCCACCTCCAAGGACATAGCTTGGGAGGCTAGAGGCAGACAAACTTTTTGTTGTCTTTTTTTCTTTTGATGTATTACATATAGATTCAAGCCAAGGGCTTAATGTGTAATTGAGCTAGTGCTCTCTTTTTGTAACCAAGTGTTAACTTGGAAAGCTGTAAGCCCGTAGGGCATTTGCTTTCGTTGTTAACATGTAATACTTTTTGTAATGAAGTACTCTGATGAATAGAAAATGTTGGTCTTCTATATATCAATGCATGTCTATATTGAGGGGTTTAATGTTATTATTTTGAGGGCGTTGCACGTGGGAAGTGATTTTTACCACAGTGGGTGTACTACGTATGGTGAGGACGTTGCATATAGTTAACATGAATGTTAGGACTTGTGTGTTGCATTTATGTGAGCATGGGATTAAGTTTCCTGGATAGTATTCATAGCCGGCGAACTTGCTTTGTGGTCCTCTTGGAAACACGCCTGATCAACGTGGTTTCTGGTAGGAGTTCCTTGAGAGTTCTGGGATGAGTGGCTATATTTGTGGACTTGATTCGGTTATGTGTTTAAATGTTTAGATGTTTAGATGTAATCGTAATATATGTCTTGAGACTAAGTGTGTCTTGTGACTCAAGAGTAGTAAGTGTGTGCCTCAGGGAAAGCTATTGTGTTGAGCACTAAGTGTGGTTTTGTTTTTGGGTTTTATAGGATGTCTACACGAGGGAGTAGAGGACGGTTGAGTAGTAGGAGTCTCGGTAGAGGCACAGCAATTCCTTTAGCACCCGCCGTTGCAGCATCAGCTGTCGGCGAGGGCGTTGCATGCGAGATTGTGAGAGCAGTGCAGGACGCTCTAGCTCGCACTGAGGGTGACAGCGGGCGTACCCTCAAGCTTACTAAAGAGTTTTTTTCGCTCCAGTCCACCAGAGTTTGTGGGGGAGGCTAAACCGTTGGAGGCAGAGAGTTGGTTAGAGCAGATTACCAAGACTCTTGATATGCTCAGAGTCGAAGATGAGGAGTTGAGGGTTTCTTTGGCGACTTTTCAATTGAAGGGAGATGCGAGTTATTGGTGGAAGTATGCTAAGGATACTGTAGGTAGCACATGGTTTGCTTTTACCGAGGCCTTTTGGGCCAAGTATTTCCCTCCTTCTGCTCAGGAAAGGTTGAGGGAACAGTTTATTGAGTTGCGTCAGGATGATACTCCTAAGGCACAGTTTGAGATGCGGTTTACCAGTTTGTCGAGGTTTGCTCCAGAGTTGGTGCCAACAGAGGAGCGTCGTTGTTATGAGTTTGAAAGTCGGTTGTGTTTCGATATTCGAAGAAGGTAGCTGGATCCTTTTGGAAGGATTATTATAGTCTAGTCGAGGCAGTGGCCCATGTGGAGGCCATGGTTGTGAGTGCTGGTCAGGTTAGGGAGGAGGCCATCTCGGTAACTCCTACGGTTCATAAGCACCCTAGGCTCAGTAAGGGGTGAAGGCGAAAACATGCTCAGTCCCAGGCTAAATCCTTTTCTTCGCCAGGGGTTTCGGACTCTTCTGTTGGGAGGTCCAGGGAGGTTCAGATTTCAGACCAGTCTCAGAGTAGGGGGTTTGTTGGTTGTTTTGTTTGTGGTCAGGTGGGCCATGTTAGACATTTTTGCCCTTTGCGTGTGAATTATGCAAGTGTTTCAAAACCTAGTCAGACTCAGTCGTGCTCGTCCAATCGGGGGCGTTATCGGTACCAGAAATGGGCAGGCCAGGCTTCGAGGGCCTCGCGAGGGGCAACTTATTAGCTAGCCCTATAATATTACCCTGGAGAGGGACTTTTGTATTGTTGGCCGGTGATGTATTATGTGAATCATTTTGTTGTTGACCGGTGTACTGTTGGATGCTGAGACATCACGATTATGTATTGCTTATGTATGCATATTGTTGTTTGCTTAATCCTCATGTATTGGGGGCATGCATGGAATCTCGAACCCTTTTTTATAGATATTGAGAAGTTGCCAATGGGATCGATGATCCTAATGTTGTTGTATGCTTGGTACTGAGTTATGAGATAGTTATGTGATGGCCTGTGGGCCTTGTTCAGTTTATAAGTTGTTTGTTGAGAACGGGAATTCGTAGGTGAATATGATTGGTTTGATGGTTTCAAGAGTTGTGTGGTCTTGGCAAAGTTGTGTGAGAATGTAAGAGGAAGCATGAGATTTGTATCTCGGGTTAGTGGGAATGGTGTCGGTGTGTTGATTAGTGTTTTGGGCTTTGCTAGTTAATGAGTTCGTTGTGATCCCATCAGTTATGTATATGGGTAGTGTTCGTATTGTGACTTACTATCGGTTGGTGACTATGTGGGTGAGACGAGTTAGTGGTGTTGTTGGTTATTGGCTATGGTTTGTGAAAGGAAAGAGAATTTCTTGAGTGGATGCTGGCGGCATTCTTTGAAAAAAAAAAAAACAGTTTGTGTTCTCAGGTAACGAGAGTAGCACTGGTCAAAATTGTCCTTCGTGTTTGGGTTTGTGTGATTGAGGTTGACCATGTCGGTCTTGAGTTGAGGAGATGGGCAAGCTTGCTATGTAGGCGTGGGGGGTGATGATTCCCTTAGAAGCAGTGATGGTGTGGTTCGATCTTAAGAAGTTCGGTGAAATTCCAAAATTTTGGGGTTTGTGTAGGGAACTCCATGTTTGGGGTTAGTGGTTTGAGTGGCACATTAGTGTTTGGTTTACTGAGTGTGGAGCTTTATTGAGTTGATTAGTCAGCTTGTTGGCATCGGGTTTTGGGTTGGCATTGGTCACCTTGAGAATAGTCTTGATTGTTGTAGACATCGTATGTTGATTAGGGAAAACTGAAACTAATCACTCGGAATGTGTCATTGAATATGACGGTTGGAATAATACATCAAATATGTGTATTGGTTAATCATTGTGTATGATAAGCATTTTAATACATTATATATGTATATTTTTTTGGAGGAGATAGGGGATGGACTCCACTGATACAGCAAATTTGTGTGTCAATTGAAGTATGGAAGTGTTTTTAATATAAGTTGTAATTTCATTTGAACTGTTGATATTGGAAGTATTTTTATATGAGATGTAGTCTCATGGAATTTGGTTCGCTAGATAATGCACTGTGTTTGTGACAAATGTTTACAAAACTTTTGAGTTTCACTTGGAAAATGCCAAATTTATTTTGGAATGTCAACATTGAAAATTTGACTATCTTTGAGAAATGTCTCATGAGCAAGAAAATGATTTTTCTTATATTTATACAAAAGATTTGCTCTAGTTGCCTTTTTGGGAATTATGTTGTTGAGTAGTGACTTAGCTAGAAGCGTTAGTCGGATGTTGGTGAATTGTTTCGGAAAAGGTTTGGTTTTGTTGAAGCTTTTTGTGCCTGAGTGTTGTCTTTTGGAACGTATTTCCTTGGTAAGCCTTTCTTTTGGTGAGAGCTAACCGGAGGTTTGTTGAGAGAATAGTTTCTTTCCTAGTACTCGGGTGTGGGTGCTGTGTGATCAGTTGGCCTTGTGCTTTTGGCGTGTTCTTAATTTCGGGGACGAAATTCTTTAAGGGGGGGAGGTTATAACGATCCCGGTTTTCCCTTTACTGTTTAATAGTATCCCGGACTCGGTTCCGTGGTTGATGGTTGTTGTCTGTGTTGCATTTCCATCCTTTAACTCTTGGTAATTGAGTTTAGAAATGTTTTGGACGTATTTCGAACAGGTTGGTTGAGTTTTTCTCTCAAGTGTTGTTGCCCAGGTTTTAGGTGATCCGCTCGAGCGGGTCCCTTTGCGCTCGAGCGGAGTCTGCATACTTTTAGTATCTTGTGCGTCTGCAAAACTACTGCAGATGTGCTTTTCACGCTTGAGCAGATTTCCTTACGCTCGACCGGGTTGCGCTCGACCGAGTGTGTTTTGTTATTGTGTCTTGGCGCTCGAGAGCGGGTGTTTTTGCGCTCGAGCGAGTGCAGTTTTTGTGTTTGACGCTCGAGCGTCCTATTCTCCGCTCAAGTGGGTCATACGTATATCAGATTTGGACTGTGATATTTTAAATCACTTTTTACACTCTCTCTCTCTCTCTCTCTTACTTTTCAAAACCCTATTTTGAGAGCCTCTCTCTCTAAAATACAACTTCTCTCTAAGGTTTGATCTATTTTGAGTGATCTTCTACCTTAGTCCCTTTGTATAAAGTGTAGACCTTGGTGTGGACTACCTATCAATCCGAAAATCTTTGGGTTTGGAGCATTTCGAGTTTCTTCATCTTCTCCTTGGGTTCTCCATTTGAGGTAGGGATTTCCTTGTTCTTTTTCAATACTCCATCTATAGATAGACATGTGGCAGTTTTGTATTGCATGAAAATCTTATTCATGTTGGATTTGTTTGAAAATCATGAGAAGGAACCTAGGGTTGGTTGTTTGAAAATGGGTTTGTTATCATTGATTGTGGTTTGGACTAATTGGGGAGTAAATTAGCATGTTATTGTTGATAGAAGAAAAAGCCCTAAATTATATTTTGATTTGGTAAATTAAAATGGATGGTAGTTGATCAATGTTTGTAAATCTCTATTGTTAATATGAGTTGTGTAAAGGTGGTAATGGCTAGGGGTTTAATTATGGCATTGGGGTTATGTCGAAATGAATGTAGTGGGCTAATATGAGTTATGGCTTTATTATCCATGGAATTAGTTTTGTGAAAACAAAAGGAATGGAATTTGTTTTGTGAAATGGGAAAAGTATTTTTGAAATAAGTGATGGAACATGTTGACTTGGAAAGTTATGAAAGTTGATCTTAAAAATGGGAAATGAAATGATAACTCAATGTGAGTCTCGGAAAATAGATATGAGAATTGAACTGTTGCATCATGAGTGTTGAATACACACATTTGGGGTTTTACCTTTGCCTATCGTACTAGTGTTGTCGTTGGGTTTAAGATCTCATGATAGTTGAGTCTTCTAATAGATGTACTGAATACATGCATCTAGAGGTTTGTCCTTGGTCCTTGGTGGAGGATGACATTGTTGTATTGAATTGTTGTGTATGATTACACTTGTGTTGATTTAACATTGTATGTAATGAAGTGCTATGATACATTATATACGTATAATTGTTAGGGAGGAGATAGGTGATGTACTCCAGTGTGTCGAAGGAGATAGGGGATGTACTCCACACACCTATGTGTTCATATACTTTAGCACATTGCTTATGTATCTTGATGGTTTATGTGAGTGCATTACGCCTGCTGGTTGTGCCTTATTATGTTGAGTTGGTTGGTGTTATATACTGCACTTAGAATCAGAGGAACCGTTACCTTCGAGCTAGCGCCTGGAAAACTGACTATGCTGAGAATCTAAGGTACCACACCCTTCCAGCTAGCGCCTGGTAAAATGGCATACTGTTGTGAGAATTGTATCCTTGGCTTACTGTGCATATAGCCGGTAGAGCAGAGTTTTATTATTATTGTCTCAGTGTATTAGAGTATGTTATGGGTTGCGATGGTTACAATTTTGAAAGGCTGAGTTGCCTCATTTGTTGATTATATACATGTTGATGATCTGTTATCTCCCTTTTTATTAAAGGCATGCATGTATAGATATGAATGTATTGGGAACAAACCAAAATGCCATTTCGAGATTTTGGAAAGTGTGAAGGGATTCGAGTATTTTGAAAATATGTTTTGAAAAAGGCACATCTGTTGTAAGTATGGAAAATGGGAGAAAAGTAATGGGCTTAATGAAATTGTTTTTCTAAGAAGTTGTTATTGTTATGAAAGTGTGGGAACAAGGGGTAATGAAAAGAAAAAGACAGATGAATCGCTTATAGCGTTGAATGAAATGGCTGTTTTCGAGAAAAGTTCATACTTATGTATATTTTGTATAAACTGCCACATTACTATTCTAGTATGAGATTGAGGATTCATGATCATAGCTATCTGTAAGTTGTTATTGTTGAGGGCCATGTTGAGATCCCTACTAGACTATATGTTCATCCAACGTCGTTGAATCTTTTTCAGGTGTTAAGCAGGATGTGCTCCAAGATTTGGATCTTTTTATTTGTTGGCCACGGGCCTCTTTTGTGTTGGTGAAATGCCATATATGAAAAAGCATTACACCCTTCTTCTTCATTCTTTAATGATGTAAGCCTTCGGGCATTTTATTCAGTATGCTCATGTTGTATTTAATTGGCATTCGGAGGAGAGAATTGTTATTTATTTCTACTCATTGGACTAAAGAGTTTATTTCCGCATGTTATCTCTAAACTTGAATTAAGTTAATGAATTTGGTAATGATTTCGAGAAATAAAAAGTGGGGCGTGACAACTTGGTATCAGAGCGAGCCGGGTTTGAATACTTTGGGCTCGTGGAAAATGGTTTTTACCACAATGGGTGTACTACGTATGGTGAGGACGTTGCATATAGTTAACATGAATGTTAGGACTTGTGTGTTGCATTTATGTGAGCATGGGATTAAGTTTCCTGGATAGTATTCATAGCCGGCGAACTTGCTTTGAGGTCCTCTTGGAAACAAATATACCGTTTTGGAGTGTTCAACTCCAAAAATAAAGAAATTTTACATAGGACTATTCATTCCTTTTAGAAAATATAGTAGATTTGAGAGGATAAAATTGAGATTTAAAAAAAAAAAAAAGAGTAAAAAATGTGACAGATTTTTCATACTTTTATAATGGTAGTAGATTAAACTTTAAATTTTATAATTTTTGTTGTACATATATATATATATACATTGGGGGGAGGGGTATGAAATTTATATTTTTGAAACCTAATTAACGAGATATATCGAATAAGATCTCACTGGAATATATAATTTTATAAGATAAAAATAAATAAATAAATGTGACAATGTGAATATTCACATTGATATTTTGAATGTTCACATTATTCACACTGTCAACGTGAACATTAATTCATGCTTCATCCTATTATTATTAGAAGTATTTTGATAACTATGTCATCCATAGAACTTATTGAAATATAAAAAAATAATTTGGACTAAGTAGAATATAAATAGGTGAAAAGGGATTAATAAATAAATGTTCATTTTGCTTTTTCTTTCCAAATCCTTTTTCAAATTCAAGAACCAAACACAATCTAAAGTTCTTTTGCACTGGCCTTCTGATTATTTGTATTGGCACTCCGCTTACAGAAATTGTGGTTCCTTTTAATAGTGTTTCAAAATTACTATTGAATTTTATTAAATTTTAATATGAACAATTAAATTTTTATGTTAATAATTTATTTACAAAAGTTAAATTCTCCATATATTTTACCCGTCATTGTTAAAATATGAATAACAATTTATAATAATTTTAATTTATTTAACTTTTAAAAAATATTTAAAATAAAGAAAATTTTTATTAAACAAAAGCATAGCATAAGATTTACCATTTCATAGTATTTCACATTTTGAAAAATATATGGATTTGACACCATATTATTTTTCACAATTCTTTTAATGGAATATTAATAAAATTAGACCTTTTGAATTATTTACCAAATATATTTTTTGTAGTGCAAGACAACATAAAATGATGAATCTTATTACATAATTCTTTTTGATTAAATTGAGGTTTTTATAATTTTATTTGATGTAATTTTCTTTAAAAAAATCTTTATTCTTCAATTTATAATGATATCAGTGTATTTATTTAAAAAATATAATGTTTGATTTAATTTAATTGTAAAATATTTTAATTATATTGTGGGGAAGTGGTTTGGAAATACTTTTCAGATCTTGGGAGACGCTAGTGATCCTCAGCTAGTCACCTGCAAAGACACAAATACTACGGTCGGGGGTGCCAAGGTTAGCACTCCGACGGGCAAGTCAGTTCTTATATTCAAGAAAGTTTGTTTACTAAGATAAGTGAAGTCATTCTTTCATACCTTTCCAAGAACGCTGCTCCTGTATTTATATCCGTTCCTTTTGGGGCCTCAGGGCTAGGGCCTACTTTTCAATCATTACCCGTTCTTCTATTTGGCCTCAAGGATCCTTCCTTATTCATTACCCGTTCTTCTTTTCTTATCCTCCCCTCTTTCTCTTCTTTGTTGATGTTTTCTCATATGTAATGTATGGTTCTTCATCAAATAAAGATTTTCTTTGCTGATCAAAAAAAAAAAAAAAAAAAAAAAAAAAAAAAAAAGGATCCTTCCTTATTCGGCCTACGTATTGTGTTCGGCCCCTCCTACTCTTGCAGGATGCAGTCGGTTAATGTCAGTCTTCTAAAATATGCCCCTTCCGATTTAGCCATATATTTGGCTCCCACATATATATATATATATAAACTTAGAATTTATAATTAATTTTTAGACCAAATTTAAACAAATATAAAAATTGGATATTAAAACCAGACCAGACTTAAATAAACATAAATATTTTATTATATAATGACAACCCGATTCAAACCTAGCTCCACTCAACTCGACGAATGTCGACCCCAACCTCTAAACATATCACGTGAACTGATACTGGCTAGATTCTCCTAAACATTTTCTTTCTTTTGTTTGTTTTAGGAAGACGTTGGGTAGACTTTTTGTATAAGCAAATTTTAATTTTAGTAATTTATTCTCAAAGAGTTTTACTTCTTCAAAATGACACGTTTTATTCTAATTTTACTTTCTTTTCTTTTTTTTTTTTTTGGTTAAAATATGAATAACGATTGTATAAGGATTTTAGGAGTAATTATTGACAATTCCTGTTACACTTATTTATGTTATAGTCTAATTTTTTTTATTTTTTTATTTTTAGGTTTCAAGATTTTTTTTTATGAGTAATATAGTTATCAAAATATCTTTAATAATATTATGATGAAGCGTTTATTAATATTCACATTGACAATGTGAATATTTCATAATATAAACATTCACGCTGTCAATATAGGAGATTTTTTTTTAAGATCCCTAATATTAAGATTTTATAGTATAAAAGACATTTAATATTTCAATAATGTTTAAGGTCCCTCAAGTTGATTCAGAGAAAATTCACGTCACAGAGAAAATTGGTCCAGAGAAATTTTGAAATTTCTCTAACCTTCCCTAAACTTCCCACCGTAAATTTCTCTACCCTCCTCTTATCCAAATTTCTCTGCCACAGAATTTCTCTGGACTTTCCAAAGAAATTTTGAAATTTCTCTGACCTTCCCTAAACTTCCCACTGTAAATTTCTCTGCCCTCCCCTTCTCCAAATTTCTCTACCTTCCATATACTTCCCACTCTCTTGAAGAAATTTCTCTGCCTTTCCACAAAATTACATCTCCAGAGAAATTTTAAATTTCTCTGCTAAATTGAATTTTTGATCAATTTTTTAGTGGGCTATGTCAAATCAAACTTCTGATCTATAACAAATTTGATGGGGAAATAAATGAAGGGTTAGACATGCTCTTATCAATCAATTGAGGAAAGAACACATTTGTCCTTAGGAAATAATATTATTTTCCAATGAAATAAACATCTAAAAAGCAACACTTACTATGACTACAAGATCAAAACAAATGATCATGATTATAAACAGCTGATTTCTTCATTTATACGAAAAAAAATCAAAAACTACAAAACTGAAAAGGAATAACTTACTAATAACCACTCCAAATTTCTCTTGCCCAGCAAAATCCCAACAGTAAAACCTTATCTTCCCACAGTTGGTGAAGAAATCCAGTGGATGAACTTCAACACCAATCGTAGTTGCAAATAAAAAAATCTCCTCAATCCATATCTCACTACACACATATCTACACTATATATACACGAATATGCATCTATATATGCTTACATTCGTATTTCTTCTCAAACTCTCCCGTAAGATGGCCTTTTGATCTAGGGGTTCGGAAATCATCCAATCTTTGCTCCATTCGAGACCATCACAGCGGAGACGGAATTTGCGATTGTGACCTCGCGATTCTCGAGGACTTAGAGGGAGTCCTTGGTTTGAGAGTTCAGAGTTTTGATCTTTTTCATCAGAGCCTCAGACTGCTTCAGGAAGTTTTGCTCAAGAGACAAGAGAGATTGAGAAAGATTCGGTAATGGAGAAGTTGACAGAGGGAGAAGTTAAATTTCTATATGTAGGGTTAAAGGACCTTAGACATTATAAAATAATATTATGGATCTCTTTCATTACTAAAAATTAGAGAGGGACCTTAGACTAATTTTCTTGTCAATATAAATATTTACATTATCAATTATAAATATTCACATCACCAAATTGCGAAAGGTTTAAAAATATTTATAAAGATAAAATTATGCATAGAATTCCTTAAATATAATAATTAGAATTTGATAGATCAAACGTCCAAGATAATAAGAATTATTAAAATATAATAATATTTTATAAACTAATTAGAATATAAGTATTTAAAAGAGAACTTGTGCATAATTACCGAAAAAGGAAATATATATATATATATAAATAAAATATACATATTATATATATATACTAGTATATGCCAGTGCCTAAAGGCACGGTTTAAATATTGTTAGGATCAAAATATAATTGTAATTTATATGTATAATTTTAAAATTTATGGAGTCTGTAATATTCTTTGATACAAATATTAAAAAAATATGAAGAAATATTATTTTGGTTATAAAGAAATATAATTTACCTAATTTGTTATAAAAATAAAATAAAATTGAGGTCAAATGAATTTTAAATATTTTATTTTGGTTGTATATTTTAAAATAATATTATTTTTAGAGTTTATATCATTATTTTGAAATAATATTGTTATAAAAATAAAATAATATTATTTTGGTTGTATATTTTAAAAATAATTTTTATAAATTTGAAATTCAAAACTTATCTAGTTTTAGAGTTTTTGAAAATAATTTTTTTTTAATTTTAAATTTGTATTTTATTATTTTTTAGTAAACTTTTTTAATATTTTAATAAGCATTTTTTATTTTCAGATCTATTCAATTTGAATATACTTAAGAATTATAAAATTTAGAGTAATGCTATAAAATTTACATTTAAAATTTTTAAAATAATATTTACGATTTTAAAATAAAATTGTATATGTAGTTGTTTAAGATGTGCTATATAAGTACACTTTTTTTGCTTTTTAGCTAGAAAAGTAGAGGAAAAAATATGTATATTTGGGATAATGTTTTAATTTTTTACGAAAAGATGTGTAATAAAATATTGTAGTAAAAGAAAAATGACCATTCTACCCTTTTGACTTTTTGACTTGATTTTTGGATTGTTGAATTTAAAGAGTAAAATAATAATTTTGTCGTTTAGGCTTTTCCCACAAACTTCTTCCAATTAGTATAAATTTTTTTGACTTTTTTTTAATAATTTTTTAACTTTTATAATTTATGCTAAACCAATCTTGAATATTATATTTTGCCCGCAAGAGAGTGAGATGGCAATCAACAAAACGCATTTTGCACCTAAGAGCCACACACACATAAAATTAAAAATAAACAAATAAATAAACCTAAAACTCTGCACCCGCCCACCCACCGTCCTTTCTCACCCACCTCACTTTTTCAAATTTTAAATTTCAAAACGCACTCACTCACACACTCTCACACACACACACACACACACACACTCTCTCTCTCTCTCTCCTCAAACACACTTTGCTACCCCAAGAAGAGGAGGGCATAATTTTTGTCTTCAATTTTTTAATTTAGATTTATGTAACTCTGTCTTATTTAACTATTTCATCGTTTATAATTACGTAAGTGAGGATGGCTATCTTAAGTCTATCTAAAATTTACTTAACTGTTTCATCGTTTATAATTATGTAAGTGAGGATGACTATCTTAAATCTATCTAAAATATTATGTATTTTAATCTCAATTAATTAAATTATATTCCATTCAGAATCACTTTATTGTTATTAAATTCAATTGATTAAATTATTAAATTTCATTCCTTTTAAACTCAATTGATTAAATTCCATTCTTAATTACCTAATATTGTTATTATGAGAGTTATTTATTGTTATTATGAGAGAATTACCACCCAACAAAATATATATTTGTAATGAAAACATATTATATCATTTTAATATTTATGTTACAAAATTTTAGAGTGATATTACAGTATACATTGAGTGGTTTTGAGAAATTGATTAAATATTGACTTTTAACTTTGTTTGACTTTATTGAAAAAACATATAAAAAAAATAAAAACATAATATCACTGAAAATAAATTAAAAAACTGATTTTTAACTTTTAACCAAATACCAACAACCTAAGTATAGAGCTGGTGAGCATCCGTAAGAAGCAAATCCACATGGGCTTGCCTCTCAATTTTTCCCTTTTCTCATCAATCTTCTCTTTCCATTTCCTTTTTATTTGTTTTTCTTGGGAAGAAATTTCCACTCTCATGCCTCTCTGTCCGTCTCTTAAATTTCACCATTATTTCTCTTCGAAACAAAACTCACAAAAAAAGGGTATCAATACGATATAAATAATATTGATATCAAAATATAATATTAATTCCTACGTATCATATTAAAAAAATATTATTTTTCTTAAAGAATTTTTAATAATTTTATTTATATAACTCTCCTTAGCCTTGATATAAATTAAGAAATAAACATACAAAATTTATAATGTTTGACAAAAAAAAAAAAGTCCTATATTTTATTTCACCAACAAAAAATAAAAAAGTGAAATAAAAAATATATATATATAAGAAATACTCCAGATAATATTATTTTAATTTGAAGATGATAATTACTAACCTTTTCTTTTTTTAAGTCGTATTCTATTCCATGCTTGTATTGCTCTCTTTACCCCCATAAATAATATATTCTTTTACACTCACAAAGTAAAAAAAACAAATTGAAATACATCACAAAGGCAACTCATCTCTCAGATCAATGTACAGCAAAGTTTTTTTTTTTTTTTTCTTCTCTCCCCTCCATCTTCCACCACTAACATTAAACTATGTCAATTAACCATATTCTCTCTCTGTCTCATTTCTCCGCTCTCCACAAACGTTGGTCTCAAATAACCAACCTTGGTCTCTCAGTCTCATTTCCCCGTTGGTCTCTATCCAAGAAAAACAAACACTCATCTCTGATACATTTGCACAAAAAAAAAAAAGAAGACAGAACCCATGGATACATGGGAGCATTGTCTTTGAGAAATATCATCTGCCCAACCCTCTCTCTCTCTCTCTCTCTCTCTCTCTCTCTCTCTCTCTCTCTCTCTCTCTCCAGAAACGTTGATCAGATAAGCAGCAGCGGTATGTCGATCCATCCATGGCAACGACGATGATGAGCGGTGGCAGCGGTGCCCTATGAGATACATCTGTCCTACTCTCTCTCTCTCTCTCTCTCTCTCCTCTCTCTCTCTCTCTCTCTCGTCTCTCCAGAAACATTGGTCTCTCTCCTCTCTTAGATCAAATAAGCAGCAACGGTATGCCGATCCATCCATGGCGATGGCGATGATGAGCGGTGGCAGTGGTGATGAGCAGCAGCGGTGGAGATGACCGGAGGAAGTGGCGTTGTGCGTTGGTGATGAGCAGCACCACGGCTGGGTCGCGAGAGAGTCGTCAAAATTTGAAAATTTGGAAGTGAGACTGAAAGGTAAACAGAGAAAAGTTTATAGAGAGAATTTGAAGAACGTGTGGATAGGTGGGTGGGTGAGACGGATGAGGATGCGTGGGTGAGTTTGAAGTGGGGCTCTTGGGCGGGAAGTTGAGGATGAATGTGAGACGTGTGGATAGGTGGGTGGGTGAGACGGATGACAATGCGTGGGTGAGTTTGAAGTGGGGCTCTTGGGCGGGAAGTTGAGGATGAATGTGAGAGAAAGTTTCATCTCCACCGTCCATCTTCAAACATAAATAAATCATGACCCTTAAAATGTCCTGTCTCTAGGATAAATTCAAAAACAGTCCTGCCTTATTATATAGACTAGTATATGCCCGTGCCTAAAGGCACGGTTTAAATATTGTTAGGATTAAAATATAATTGTAATTTATATGTATAATTTTAAAATTTATGGAGTCTGTAATATTCTTTGATACAAATATTAAAAAAAATGAAGAAATATTATTTTGGTTATAAAGAAATATAATTTACCTAATTTGTTATAAAAATAAAATAAAATTGAGGTCAAATGAATTTTAAATATTTTATTTTGGTTGTATATTTTAAAATAATATTATTTTTAGAGTTTATATCATTATTTTGGTATCATTATTTTAAATTAATTATTTTTAGAGTTTATATCATTATTTTGAAATAATATTGTTATAAAAATAAAATAATATTATTTTGGTTGTATATTTTAAAAATAATTTTTATAAATTTGAAATTCAAAACTTATCTAGTTTTAGAGTTTTTGAAAAGAATTTTTTAAATTTTAAATTTGTATTTTATTATTTTTTAGTAAACTTTTTAAATATTTTAATAAGCATTTTTTTATTTTTAGATCTATTCAATTTGAATATACTTAATAAGCATGTATGTATATATGTATGTAAATGTCGTTCATTTTCCAATACATATTTTTAATTGTCTGTCAAATTATGAATTGTGTATTTCGTTATTTTTGAGGTGTTAAATATTTTAATGAAACAAAGAGGGCTATAGAGATTTTTGTGACAGGGAATGGGGATAGGGAAATGGGTTTGTTTTATTATTTTTTTTATGTTGTTATGAGGGTAACTACTGTTTGGATTTCTATTACAATCTGGAGAAACTGTTTGGATTTCTACCTGGGGATAGGGAAATGGGTTTGTTTTACTCTACTGTTTGGATTTCTATTACAATCAGTCAATACATGTACATTCACATGGTGGGCTAGAATAATTGCAGTGAAGTAATCCCCATTCCAGATTGGCATCACTAACCCACTTTTTTATTTCTATTACTATTTCTTTATTTTTTGATGTTCTGGTAGTCAGCATAGGATAAATTAAGTAGAGTGATAATATCATAATATAGAATATCCAATGAAGAAAAGGGGTTTTCTCATTCAAACGGTTGGACTTTTTGCTATTATTTTTAAAGCAAAATCAAAGACTTTGGGGCAATTCAATATTGGCTAGCTTAGCTATGATTTTTTTTTTTTTTTATGCATGTATGTATATATGTATGTAAATGTCGTTCATTTTCCAATATATATTTTTAATTGTCTGTCAAATTATGAATTGTGTATTTCGTTATTTTTGAGGTGTTAAATATTTTACTGAAACAAAGAGGGGCTATAGAGATTTTTGTGACAGGGAATGGGGATAAGGGAAATGGGTTTGTTTTATTATTTTTTATGTTGTTATGAGGGTAACTACTGTTTGGATTTCTATTACAATCTGCAGAAACTGTTTGGATTTCATTACATATTCTTCAAACATTAAAGACTATTTATATAATTTATCTTCAATTATTTTTTATTTTTTATTTGGACCGGAAACTGATAGTTTATATGATGAAGTTAACTACTAGGCAAATCATAAAGTCTTCAAAGAGTAAGATGAATAAATCTGTTTAATAATTCTTTGGCTATTTATTTCTGTTTAAAAAAATTAAAAATTCATAACTTAAGTTCTACAAATCTATTTTTAACAAAATTAATATAGGTAGATTTGTTCTTTCTGTTATCTTTCAAATAATAAGATCAATATTGAATATGAAATTTAAAAATAAAATAAATAAATAAATAATAGATTGATTTTTCGATTAATTAAAATAACAAAACAACAATTTTTTTTTTTTTTTTTTTTTTTTTTTTTTTTTTTTTTTTTGAGAAAGTAAACACTCGAAACCACTTTTGGTAATTTTGAATGGATAGATCTCAATATTGAATTATTTTTGCATCTTCATATACATATTTGTTCAAATTATTTGAATCTGACCGTCTAAACCTATTGGTCCAAATCATTTTTAACATGTTTCAATAATTTTTAACCTATTTGTGCAAATTATTTTAACCATGTATGCTAATATTTGTACATGTTTGTGCAAATTTTTTGAACATATTTGTTCCCATATTGTTAAAAATGTTTGTCCCCATATTGTTAACTTTTGTGTCCAAATTATTTTAACATATGTATGTCAATATCTTTTCCTAGATGTCCAAATTTTTGAAGTTATCTATCCCAATATTTGAACTTATCTATCCAAATTATTTTAATATATGTGTCCAAATTATTTTAATCTATTAGTACAAATTATTTTTAAGCCATGTATATTGCAACTCTTTTGAACTTATTTAAACCGATCTGTCCAAATTATTTTAACTTATATATGCCAATATTTTTTTTTTCTATAGTCCCCTGTTATAGGTCCTACATTGCTGCTGATTAGAGCATGTTCACAATCGATTTTTGTAGTGTGTTCTTATATGCCTTCCAATATGTTTGTTCTTGTTAGCCGTGTGTTACTTCCACCAAGTAATACAATCGATTGAGACACACTGTATAGCCAGTTTTCTTTCTAACTTTATATGCCTTCCAAAGGCACCCTCAATCAATTGTATTCTTTTCATTTTGCATTATGAATTTGGGATTGTTTGTTCCAATTTTTTTTTTTTTTTTTTTTTGGAAATGTTCCATTTTATTTTTCAATGTGTTGGGTTAGTTTCACTTGAGAGTTATAAATTGCTAATTAAAACTTTTTTTTTTTGTGGCATATATTTATGTTTAGACTTTCTAAATGATAATGATAATTTAAATTTAATTTCAAACACTATAAAATTGAAGTCAGTTGGGGAGAGAAGAGTTCAAATTTGGACAATTGTTGTGTTCCCCATTTTAGTACTCTTCATGTTGCTAGGGTTGATTTTAATTTTATCATTTTAATGTGATTGTTAAAATACATCATCGAACAGCCATAATTATATAACCAAACATTTCAGGTTGAAGTACAATAGTTATGGACAATATCACTATTTTCGGTCAGTAAGTGTTCTTTTATTTTTCTTTCTTTTTTTAATTTTTTATTTATTTAGTTTTTCTCCCTCCATAGAAATTTAAATACCTCTCTTATAATGTAAAGGGCCTATTTATTTATTTATTTTAAACTTATCATATCTAATTTTCTTCTAATAAATGCTTGTTTCCTCATACTTTATAGGTGGATGAAGACTTACGCCGAACGGTAACATCAAGAAATAAAACGATTTTTTTCCTTATTTAAGTGTACAAAATTTTATTTATCACTCTAAAGTTTTTGTATATATAGATTCAATTTCTTCAAGAAAGAAATGTTAATGTTGTTGTCCGCGATGAGCGTGACCTTAATGCTATTCGCATTCGTGAGGTAAGCCTACAAGTAACTTATATTCGCATGCATTTTCTTATTATTTTAAAAAATATATTTGAATTATATATTCTACTTATTTTTTATGGGGAAAGGAAAAGGAAAAACGCAAAGCAATATCAAAAGAGACAGAAAAGGCTATCCCTTCTGGCAAAGGAAAGGAACATGCAAATCCCGTAGTATGGTTTCTTAACATTTTTCAAAAATTTGTTTTTCGAATATTTATTATTATTTTTATATAGATTTTTGGTTAGAATTGCATAGTGTTATATACTCTTTTTATGTATATTTTTATGAGTTATTGTTTTTAAAATATTTATTCAATTGTTTTGACTGATTGTAAAATATTTTTGCTAAACCATGTTAAAGTAAGTATTTGTATAACATGTAATTAAAGTAAGCATTTGTATAACACTAATTATATAATATTCTCATTTTAGGCACACAATGATAATGTGTTATCAAAAGCTGCATTGGCTCAACGTGCACGGCGAGAACGTGAAAAAAATCAAAACTCATGTTCTGCATACCAATTAGGACAACGCATGCGACGAGAACGAGAGAGATCAAATGAATGTATTAATCCAAGACAACCTTCTGTAACACCCAATTGGTAAACAACTCAGTTTAATTCTTGAAATATATACTCTTTCTATTACCACTTTATTATACAGATTTTAATTTATTCACAATCCATTTTTGTAGGCCTGCTCTTACAACCCCATCTAGAAATGTTAGTGTGGTCATCCGTGATGAGCATGACCTTAATGTTATTCGTGTTCGTGCGGTAAGTACAAAATCAAGTAAAACACTGTATGTATTTTTATTTATATAAGATTTTTTTAAATCTTTGCAATATTTTATTTATATTTGTTAGGTAAAAGAAAAAGAAAAGGTCAACCCAATGTCTAAAGGAAAGAAAAGGTGACTCCTTCTGGTAAGAGAATGACAAAATGCATGTCAAGTGGTATATATTCCTTTTAAAAAATATGAAGCAAAAACTATGTGAATTTGTTGCTTTATGTTTCTGCCCGTAGAATGATTGTAATATATTTTCTCTATAATTTGCTATTATTTATGTGTTTTCCAAATTTATTTATTTTTATTTAGCATAGATACATGTACATTTATAATGTAACATGTGAAAAGAATAAGAAAAAAAAAAACGAAGAAATAAAGACAAACTATGTAATGAAAGAATAAACTAAATAAGATAGATTTTTATTTCTTCTTTATTTTTTTTATAAAAAACAAAAATGCATAAATAAAGAAATAAATACAGATAACACTATTAAAGGTATAAAATAAATAAAATATAAAACAAAATTAAGAGAAACAAAATAAACAAAAAGATATTTCATGTTAAGTACAAAATATTCACATATTTTACACCAATGACAAAATATTTTCATTTTAGGCACACTATCCAAAAACTGTCTCAAAAAAAAACAGAAAATCATATACATTATTTGCAAAACACACCCTAGTATCTCATACAAATCATGGCCTTTTGCAATGGCAAAATTGTTGTTGCAAATAAATAAATAAACGGTAAATTACACTGACACCCCCCTGAGATTTATGTTTATTACAGTTTCCCCCTTCAACTTTTTGAAAATTACATCTCCCCCCTGAGGTTTAAAGTTTCGTTACAGATTCCCCCCCTCAGCCCTTTTAATTTTTTTAAATACCAATTTTACCCTCATTGGATAAATTACATTAATACCCCTCACATTTTAGAAATTACAATCCCCTCCCTAAGGTTTAAAATAACATTACCAATTGCCCCCTCGGTTAGTGTTAGTTGGAAAAACAATTCATTGAAAAACAAATTAATTAAAAAAAAAATTGTTAGTAAAATTTTTAAATTTTTGTTTAAAAACCACTGTAAACTCGTTTTTTTGAATTTATGTTTTCTCCTGGAATTTACGAACCGAGACAACCATTTATAAACCAAAAAAATTATCAAACAAGTTTTTTTAAATTTTTGTAAACATAAATTGAAAACTGAAAACGAAATGGTTACCAAACAGGTCTCAGATGGTAAAAAATGTCGTAAAATTAACAAATAATTAAATAAGTTATCAACGTAAGAAATGACTTATCAAAAGATTCTTAGGCTATGTATGGTTTGATTTTTAGAAAAAAATTTTAAAAATTAAAAATTAATTTGGTTAAGAAATAAAAAAATAAAAAAAATTATTTTTTTAAAAGAAATTATTTTTTTAAAAAGTATTTTTTTTATTTTTTATTTCCTAACCAAATTAATTTTTAATTTTTAAAAGAAATTTCTAAAAATCAAACCCATACATAGCCTAAGAATATTTTGATAAGTCATTTCTTATGTTGATAACTTATTTAATTATTTGTTGATTTTATGACATTTTTTACCATCTGAAGCCTGTTTGGTAACCATTTCGTTTTCAGTTTTCAATTTATATTTACAAAAATTTTAAAAAATTGTCATAAAAACTTGTTTGATAATTTTTTTGGTTTATAAATAATTGTCTTCGTTTGTAAATTTGAGGAAAAGACGTAAATTAAAAAAAAGAGTTTACGTTGGTTTTTAAACAAAAATTTAAAAATTTTACTAACAAATTTTTTTTTCAATTAATTTTTTTCCAATGAATTTTTTTTCCAACTAATACTAGCCGAGAGGGCAATTGGTAGGGATTGTAATTTCTAAAATGTGAGGGGTGTTAATGTAATTTACCCAATGAGGGTAAAATTGGTATTTAAAAAAAATAAAAGGGCTGAGGAGGGAATTTGTAATGAAACTTTAAACCTCAGGGGGAGATGTAATTTTCAAAAGGTGAGGGGGGAACTGTAATAAACATAAACCTCAGGAGGGTGTCAATGAATTTACCCATAAATAAATAAATAAGATGCAAGAAATCTTTTTTTAATAGTACTAAAATAAAATTTATTGATAATTTTTCTATAATAAATTTTTTTAAAAAATGTTGAGAATTTAAATATATTGTGTAAAAGTTAACTCTATAAAGTAAATATTATTGATAATCCATTGCTTATCAAGAATTTTCCAGGGCCCTATTATTTACAATGGGTCTGGCTTCCCTCCCGTCCGTGATTGGACTAGAGGGTGTTGTTGGGCCCGTAGAGATCCATCACGGATCCCATTTCGATAATTTGAACCGTTCAATGTATAAAACTCGTTGAGTACTACATGTCTTTAAAAAATCACATTGATCGGATATTGATAGTTATCTCATCGAATCAGATTTCTGTCAACTGTTTATTTTTTACTGTCCATTTTTTTTTTTTATAAAAACTATTTGATCACGTAATTATTGATATCTGATCAACTTGATTTTTTTACAAACATATAGTACTCGACGAGTTTTACACATTGAACGGTTCAAATTATCAAAATGGGACCCGTGATAGACCTCACAGGCCCAACAGCACCCTTTAGTCCGATCACGGACTAGAGAGCAACTAGACCCATTTAGAATATTGAAAAAGAAAACCACAATATCTAATATAAATCAATTTACGGTGAATGTTGGTGACACATGTCAAAGGTACGTTACCCTTACGAAGTAAAAAATTAAAAGAAAAATCTATGTGGTTAGTGAAAATATTTAAAATTTGTTCATAATTTAAATTGTGTTAGGATTAGTCCACTAATGTGATAAAGGTGGTATTATGCAATTATTAGGCTGATTTATAATAAAGTCTAGAATCTATTAGGAAACCTGATATGTGTAGGATTTGGTAATCTACTTGTATGGAACTGGAATTTTTATGGGTAGACTATTAGAATTAGTCATGTGGACTATAGAGTTTCTCTAAGAGAGATTAGCAAAGTGGTGAAGGGAAAAAATAGAGATGTAATGGGTGAGAGAAAAAATATCGTTTGCACCAAGTGAGTATAGGTTCAACTATCCTTGAGCATGAGGTTTGAGTAGTGATGTAAGTTTTGAGTGTTTTGGCCATCTCACATGTATTCATTATTTTATTATCATAGTGAAAACTCTATTTCCCTTGGATGTAGGTAATTTGGATTGAATCACGTAAATCTGTATGTGATTGTTTTCATCTTTGGTATGTACGTGGATGTGCTTCCATTTGCATTGGTGGGATGTGGTATAAATCCCAACAAATGGCATCAGAGCTTATGGTTGTCGATCTTGGGTGCGGTTGACAAAGGGTGCAGTTATTGCACACAGAGAACTTACACAAAAGAGAAAGAAATCCCAGTAGTATAGAAAGAAAAAAAAAAGTTTCAAATTTGATGAAGGCTTCCACAAGAAACATGGTAGAAAAATTCACAGCGAAAGTGGATCTCAAGGTTTTCAAGGTTTGCGAATTCATCAGTATGGGTAGAATTTTTAAATTTTAAACAGGTTTAAATGGATTGGATAGATTCAAGAGCGATCAAAGGTGATTGCATTTGATCTAGGAGGAGTAATATGATTCAATCAACAGCGAAGTCCAGTCTTTGCAGGGTCAATCAGATGGTATTTCTTCTTATTGAGCATCATAATTGGCAACTTATACAGGCTTGTGGAGTATGTTGTAATAAGAGGGGAGTTATTGTCAAGCATCAAATGAGTTTTGGAGCCTTATATATATATATACCCAAAATTACCTTTTTTGAATTAGAGAGATTGTAGATGCTTGTATAAGTTGTGGGTGAACAATGGTGCGCAACAGTTACAAGGATATTTGGTGGCCACTAAGAGAAAAACAATGACTTGCTAGATGTTCACAGAATGAAGCTTCAAGCATAGAAGTTTAGATGGTTTCGCAACAAGGTGTACACTGAGGGAGAACGTGGGTCTCTTTCCATGAAGGTTGGTTCGTGGTAGCAAAGACACATCATGGATGTGTGACGGATCTAATCGGCTCAAGCATGAGGACAAAGAAAGAAACAAAGGACATGTTTAAGCACTATTATGAGTTGTGCAAATAACGTGGGTACTTGGTTCAAGGGGTGCAATGTCTTCTAGGTGAAGGTGAAGTGCATCATGCAAATCAGGATATCCAGATTGGACGATGCATATGATATTTACCCTACATGGGTGGAGAGGGTGATTGTTAGGATTAGTCCACCCATGTGATAAAGGTGTGTCTCATACAATTATTAAGTTGATTTATACATATATTTGAGTTAAAATAATAGAGTTCAAAATCTTCTAAGAAACTTAATATGTGTAGAATTTGGTTATCTAATTATATGGAATTAGGATTCTTATGAATAAACTATTATAAATAGTCGTGGACTATAAGATTTTTTTGAGAAAAATTGAGAGAGTAATGAATAAAAAAAATAAAGATATAATGTGTGTGAAAAAAAATATTGTGGGCATTGAGTGAGTAATGGCTCAACTACCCTTAAGCATGGGGTTCGAGTAGTGATATAGGTTTTAAGTATTTTGGCCATCTCACATGTATTTTTTATTTTATTATCGTTGTAAAAGCTCTCTCCGGTAGATGTAGACAATTTAAGCCAAACCACGTAAATCTGTATGTGATTGTTTTTCTCTTTGGTGTATGCGTGGATGTGCTTCCATTTAAGTTGGTACGATGTGGTATAAATCCCAACATTGTGTGGACTAAATTTATTATAGGTATGGCCCACAACACAATAAATTAAACAAATTATGAAAGTAGTCTATGTACTTTGGTCCTTTTGTCATTTTAGTTCTTGTAACTTCAATTGGCTTGATTTTGATGTTAAATTTATGACTTTGTCTCAATTTGGTCTAATTAGTTACAATGTTTAGCATTTTTTTTTTTATAAAAAATATGCACATAAGTGTCATATGTCATATTTTTAAAGGCAAAATTATAAACTTAGCCAACTTAGTGACTTAATCTCAACAAATTTAGTGATATTTTTTCTCAAAAAACACTAACGTTATTATCAATTAAACTAAATTGACGCAAAATCTAAAATTAATAGCCAAAATCGAGTTAATTGAAAGTGTAAGGATCAAAATGACACAAAGAGTAAAATATAAAGACCACTAGTATAGTTTGCCCTAATAAATTTACATCAACATCATACATTCACCGAATAAATTTCTGAATAAATTTTTTGAGTTCAAATCTTTTTTGATAAGAAAAATGTATTTTTTTTCACAAGAAAAACTTGGATAAAAATGAGGTCACAGCATCGTGTTGTGTGGTTGATGAAGTGGTGTCCTGAATTTATTTTGATAATCTGAATTATTTATATTATAAGATTTGTTAAGTAGATCATTTATGAAAAAGATCAAGTTAATTGGACATATGTAACTTTATAACAAGATTATATTTATGTTTTAAAAAATAATAATAAATGATTAATATGATTTTGATAATTTTTTAAAAAATAATTAAGACATGATCAAGAAATTACACATATTCAATTAATTTTATTTTTTATATAAATAATATATTTAACAATTTTATAATATAAACAATTCAAATTATCAAAACAATTTCATAATAAATCTAATGGGTCATCGCAACATCAACCTTTATTCCTACTTAAGTTAGTGGGGATACTCTTTGCCGGGAAAATTTTTTAATTGGTTTAAAGTTATTATATACTTATAAATAATTATGAATAATTATGCTCCATATATTCTTTAATCAATTTATATAAAATTATAAATTTCTCTCTTTTTACTAATCATAATGTATATAAAATATCAGCAATGCTTGGCAGCCCAAAAAGGAGGTTGGCTCGAATGGCTCAAAATTTATCTCGCCGGTCATCTGGGCGGACGTTCAAGCGGTCATCCAGCGAGAAGGCTGACAGCCGCGGTCGACAAAGATAATAACCACGGAAGACAAGTTTTCACCCAGTCATTCGGACGAACGTCCGGCCGGTCGTCTAGGCAGACGTCCGATAAACACCCATTCGAATCATCTAAGCCCCTCCTTTCGAACTACCCGTGAACCAATTAATAACTTTTCCTTTACTACGCTCGTCTTGTTTTGTCTTGTCTTGTCTTTATCAATCACCAAACAAATTCCACCAAAAGTGCTCACATGCATGCACTCAAAAGGTGCACAAATTAGCAAGAGGCACGTTTGGAAGAAAGTAAGTCGACCAATATAAGGGGAAATTATCAAAAAGTAGGGTAAATATTAAATATATATATAGTTGAGAAATTTTGTAAAATGTAACTTTTGTTGTGTTTTTCGCACACACAAAAATATTACATCCTCATATATTTATGAATATTTTAAATTAACTATTTTAATTTGTAATTTCCCCCAACATAATCAATAATTAAATTAGTGATATTTTACAAATCTAGAATCACTTATCTAAATTTCTGATGTGAGATGAATTTTTATAAATTTCTCTTTTATATTCTTGTATCCTTGTCAAGATCATCCATACAAAACATGATCATAACATCACTTTCTTCTATATATATGCTTTTTTAGATGCAAACATTTACCTAGTTATCAAGAGAAAACATTGTACATTTTTTAACACTGGTAATGGATCTAAAAATAATAATTACAAGGACTTTGCTTTCAATTTGGTCAGAACACATCTAAATATGAGTTAATACCCTAAACTAATTTTCTAACATCTAAATATGAGTTAATACCCTAAACTAATTTTCTACACATCTATGGTTTCTTGTCGAGACAAAATCTACTTGTGTCTCTGTTACAATTATTGCATATAGATCCCTTTGTCAATGGAAAATCAACTTGCATCTCTGTTGCAATTAAATATGCACAATTCTTGCATATCTAAGATTGATCCCTTTGTCAAGGGATAAATTATAAATATACCCCTTGAGATTTGATTAAAATACAAATTATTTCATGTGGTTTTGGAAATTATATTTTACCCCCTAAGATTTCTAATTTCATAACAAATCGCCAATTTTATTAATAAATCATTAAGTCAATTAACAATTTTTAGTGATGTTATAAATATGTTTCAATTAATAATTTAGGTAATTTTATTATTGTATAAGACAACAATTATGAATTTCTTTTTTTTAGTTAATTCTGTTAAATAAATTTTTTTAACAATGAGGTATTTGTAATATTTCAAACTACACGGGACAATCTATATTTTAAGTAAATCTCATGAGTATATTTATAATTTACCCCTTTGTCAAGGGAAAACCAACTTGCATCTCTGTTGCAATTATTGTATATTTAAGATTAATTCATCTTTGTTAGTTAAATTCTCTGTATGTAAATTTTTAAAAAATACAAAAATCGATTATAAAACCACATATGTAGAATGTGTATGTGATGAAATTTACAAATATATATATATTATTTATCTATATACATGTTTGTATCTAACTTTATAATTTATTTTATTCTTTCTTTAAAAAAAAATTATATTAAAGCCGAGTTTCCAGTTTGGATTCTAAGTCCTAATAAGGTGTGTTAGGTTTTTATTCTTGGCAACCCCGTTTGACAAAACTCTTTTCAGTTGTATTTATTTTCGCATTTTTATTTCAGTGAGGCTATGAGTTTATTAGATGCGAATCCAACCTGAATCAAGCCTTGCAGAGAAGTTTGTGATGTTAATGCTTTCAAGATTGCCACTTCGCTGATTATGACGAGGGTCGAGCTGCTTGGTCAGCTCGCGGCTGAAGCAAAATGCAAAATTGCATTCAAAGTTGGTTGTCTGCCCTTGCTTGCTTGAGCCAAGAAGTCCTCACTCGAGCGAAGGATTGCGTCTATACAAAAACTTGAAAGAGTTCATTGTTCGCTCGAGCAAAGAGTTCGTGGCTCGAGCAAAGGCACTAGTAGAAATCACGCGAGTTAAGGTTCTCGCTTGAGCGAGAGAAGCTTCGCTTGAGCGAGTTTCAAAATCCGGATTTCTATAAGAAGTTGGTTTTCTTCCAAAACTAGGATTACTTTGATTTTCTATAAGTAGTTGGTTTTCTCTCAAAACTAGACTATTCCTCTAGATCTTCTTTTTGGATATTAAGGTTTATATCTAGGGATATTTTGTTAGTTTGCTTTGATGTTTTATTGATTATTCAACTCATGATTTAAAAAGAATACATCGAAGGTTTTGTTTGTTCTACACAAAAGAGAGAGTTGTTCTTTGGTGGATTCTGAAGAATTCGAGCCTGAAGTTTTGGTGGATTCTAGAGTGGCTCATCGTCAAGAAAATTCTGAGGTGAAGACGGGGTTGGAAGAGGCACATAAGGGTTGGTTCAATTCGAGCGTGGATTCGCTAGGTAATTGAGAGTATACCTGTGTAATTTCTTTATATCTTCTTAGTGGATTGTTTTGTGGCCGTTGCTCGTGGTTTTTTAATCACAATTGGAGGTGTCCAATTGTAGTTTTTTTCACGTAAAATCGTTGTGTCGATTTGTCTTGATTGTTTGATTGGGATTGTTGTTTACTGCTTAAAATTGATACATAATCACAAATCAACATCTAGGAGATTTCTCATTTTTTTCAATTGGTATCAGAGCAGGTCGTTCTATTTTTTAAAAAAAAAAAAATCTTTTAGAACGAGATCTTGTTTGATTTGTGATAATGGATTCAATTCGCGAGGGAAATTCTATGGTTCGACCACCCCTACTTGACGAATCCAATTATTCTTTTTGGAAAGCTCGGATGAGATCGTTTTTAAAATCTATTGATGAAAAAGTTTGGCAATCTGTCATGTATGGGTGGACTGAACCAACGATTACTGTTGATGGAGTAACTTTCCCCAAACCAATTGATAAGTGGGGCACAATTGATTACCAAAATAGTAGCTGGAATAGTAAAGCTATCAATTTTCTCTTTTGCGCTGTCACACCTGAAGAGTTTAGTCGTATTTGTAATTGTGAAGTCGCGAAAGAGGCTTGGGATATCTTACAAACTATTCATGAGGGCACTCCTTCTGTGAAACGCTCAAAACTTCAAAGGCTCACATCTAGTTTCGAAAACCTTTCAATGAAAGATAGTGAGACCTTTGATGAATTTTATGCAAAGTTGAGTGACATTATTAATTCTAGCTTTAATTTAGGTGAAAAAAATACCAGAATCCAAAGTTGTGGGAAAAATTTTGAGATCCTTGCCCGATTGGTTCCAACCAAAAGTTACGGCTATTGAGGAGGCTCAAGATGTTGACAACCTCAAGCTGGATCACTTGGTTGGAAATTCCAAATTTATGAGGCACATAGGAATTTCAAAAAGAAACAAAAAGATATTGCTTTTAGTAGTGCTCATAGAGTTGGAGAGGATTCTGATGAGGATTGTGAGATAGATTCCAAGATTACGGATGCTTTTGTAAAACAATTTAAAAAATCCTTTCTGAAAAAGAATCCTAATATTTTGGAATCTACTCATACTCATAAATCTAAAGGCAAAGATAAACTCAAAATTAATTCTATAGCCAAGAAGGAGAAAGGAAAGATACAAGGGAACTCTGAAAGAGTCCAATGCTATGAATGCCAAGGATTTGGCCACTTTGCTTCAGAATGCCCCACTCATTTGAAGAAGAAGAAAGTCCTCGCTATCACTTGGGATGATGAATCAGAATCTAATGAAGATGAAAGTGACAACGAAGATCAAGGCGAAGAGGGTCATGAACAATTTCTTGCTTTCATGGCGGATTTTGAAACTGAAGGACGAACAGAGTATCCGAATAGGTCGGTTGAGAATGCCACTGATGATGAATCCTCGGGAAGTG
>CM069914.1:47514519-47567538 GCA_036172215.1 Camellia granthamiana
ATGATGAAGAGCTTTAGCAAGCTTATGAAAAGTTGTATAAGGAATCTCTTAACTTATCCAAATTGAATGATAAACTCACTATGAAACTTAAAGCATGTGAAAGTGAGAATGTCAAACTAAAGAAAGAGATTTTCGAGGCTAGGAATGATGCCCTTAAGATTTGTAATGATTGACAAGCTCTTTGTGCAAAACTCTTGACTTCTGAGACAGAAAGGAATGAGCCACAACAAATCTATGCAACATATGAAGAAAATATTAAAACTCTCGAGATGTCTCAAGTTGCTTTGGAAGAACTAATGATCAAGAAAGAGGAAGAACTCAAGTGTGCTATGGCTACCATTGGTCTTTGGAACAGAGGATCAAAGACTTTGAACAATATCATTGGATCTCAGCAAATTTGTTTTGACAAGAGTGGCATTGGCTTTGGTGATAACAAAGAGCAAAAACAGAGTGCATCCACATCTGTATCAAGCCCGCGAGGGACCTCGCTACAGTTCGGACTCGAATATCACGGTTCTCAATCTTGAACCAAAGAGTCCAAATCCGGCAAATCGTTTTTGAGAAAAACAGATTTTTTGAAAGAAGTGCCAAACATGGACTGCTTTGCCAGATAACAGAGTCGCCACCTAAATATTTTAAAATGGGAAATTTAGGAAACCCTGACTCGGTGCCAAAAGGCCACGTGTCCGTCATCACCAAAGTTGGCTCGGGAACTCGGGTACGATTGGGGAAGGTCACATCGTGAGCACCCCCGCTCGCCCGGTCAAAGACCGGCCTCTACTAACCATGATATCTGTTTTTGAAAACACTGTAAGTTCTTATTCCGGTTATTAGCCTAGGTTACTATGTGATGCGCACAGCATACAAGTATAGACTGAATCGCCTGAATTGGAACTAAACATCTCATGTTTGTTTGTTTGAAAATGGTTTGATGGTGCTACCCGCAAGTAGGCTAAGACGCGGATTTGCCACCCTCAGGTGGGCTTAAGAAAACAATGATTTTGCCACTATCTAGTGGGCTTAAAACAGACATTTGATGAATTGTCCCAATTCAGATAACTCAACCTCCACCCACAGGCATTCAAGGCAGTTATATCACATAAGCACATAGCCTCATGGTAAGCATTCTATTCATGGCAGTCACTCACACGCATGCAAGGATGCTAAAGCATAAAACTTACCGAGTACTCCAAGCCAAAACAAAATCTCATTAGAAATCATGCATGATCCTAGATATACAGAATTGCCTAATGCAACATATGCAACTAAAGCAGGCTCGGCTATTCTAAACATGGCGTGTGGAATGCTACAACTATCAAGTATTCAATTTGGAATTGAAGTACAAATGCAGTTTGTATGATGCGCCGAGCCCGGTGCATGCAAAACAGATGAATGATGCAAACATGCTGTCATACTGTATGCTAATTGAAATATGCCCTATATCTAACCATCGTAAGCGTATAAATAAAAGGGAGAAAGAAATGGGGGTTGGAAGACATACATCACACTCACACACCCTTATTACAGGTTTGCCCTCGCGCAGAGGGTCCGAATAAATAATACAGTCCGAATAAAAGAATATACAGTCCGGAATAAATATACAAATTTCTAATTAATCGACAAATTAATTACAAAAAAAAGAGTAAAACTGGCATGCAAGCCAGGGACCGCCTTGCTTCTGATGAATGATGCATGTTAGGCTGCCTTGGCGAGGAAATCCACTGGGATGCCACAATTAGCCTCTGTTTGCGATGTTTCTCGAAATGCGTGCTAGACTCCAGAAATTTGCTGATTCTTCATTTTGCTGCAACAGAGAGCAGGAAAGGGGCATAGCAATGTATTTCACAAATATATGCATGCCTCGATCCTCGTGCCACCAATCACGCATATCGATGCATGATGGCCGAGGAGTCGGATTGCACAACTCAATATAGGATGAATGCAGATGAATGTTACAACAAAAACCTAACTCCATCATGGGTAATCCGGAGTGTCGATGACTTGGGAATTAAGACCCGTTCCGTCACTCGGGGTGCGAAACGTGCCTCGTTTCCCGTGCCCGGGCTAACTCCTATTCCGAACACGATGCAATATGCATGATATGCATGAAATGCAGCTAACATATGACCTAGCATACACAATGCTATGAAAATGAGATGTCTCGAAATGCGTGCACACGGGCACGCAAACCGAGGCAATGATCCTAAGGCATGAAATGGCACACGCAATGCAAATTGGACTTACACTGTCACGCCCCACTTTTTATTACTCGAAGTCATTACCAAGTTTCTTAACTTAATTCAATTTCAGAGATAATATGCGGAAATAAACTCAAATGTTCAATAAAAGTAATGAACAACAATTCTCTCATTCGAATGCAAATTAACTACAACATGAGCATTCTAAATAAATTGCCCTTAGGCTTACAACAATAAATCAAATGAAGGGTGTAACCCTTTTACACATATGGCATTCCGCCAACAACAAAGAGGCCCCGTGGCCACAATCAAGAAGATCCAAATCTTGTAGCACATCCTGCTAAATACCTGAAAAAGATTCAACAACGTGGGATGAACATATAATCCAGTAGGGATCTCAACATGATCCTCAACAATAACAACAGTACAGATAGCTATGATCATGAACACTCATTCTCGTACTAGAATAATAATGTGACAGTTTATACAAAAATATATATATATATATATGAACTTTTCTCGAAAACAACCATTTCATTCAACGCTATAAGCGATTCATCTTTCCTTTTTCCTTTCATTAACCCCCTATTCCCAATCTTTCATGACATTAACCGTTTCTTAGGAAATAAATTCACTAAGCTCACTACTCCTTTCCATTTTCCCTCACATACAACAAATGTGCCTTTTCAGAACATAATTCAAGATGTTCGGTTTTCTTCACGCTTCCAAATAAAAATAAAGGGCATTTCAGTTCAATCTCAATTTTAACATAATTACACATGCATACCTCTATAACAAAGGAGATAACTCAACTACATGCACAAGATAAATTTATGAGGCACTCGGCCCTCCAAAACTGAAACCAATACTATTCACAATGTTTCCAGATACACTGAAACAATAACAACAAAACTTTGCTCTACTAGCTAGGTGCGTAGTAAGCCAAAATACACTTCTCACAACAACATACCATTTTACCAGGCGCTAGCTGGAAGGGTGTGGTACCTCAGATTATAAGCGCATACAGTTCTCCAGGCGCTAGCTGGAAGGTAACGGTACCTTTGATTATAAGCGCGGCATATAATGCCAACACGACCATGCAACAAGGCATAACTAACATGTATATTGCAACCACATAAACTATCAGGATGCAAACAATGTGTTAAGATATATGAACACACAGGTGTGTGGAGTACATCCCCTATCTTCTCACACACACTGGAGTACAACCCCTCTCTCCTCCCTAACAAATATACATATAAAATGTATCTCAACATTTCATCACATATGATGTTCAATCAACAATGGTGTAAAACATACACGACAATCCAACTCAAACATGTCATCCTCCACCGATGACCAAGGACAAAACCTCTAGATGCAGGTATATTGTACATCTATAAACATACTCAATTATCATGAGATCACCAACTTATCACTAATACCAACATAGTAGTATAAGATACAACAATCCAACATTTATCCCCCTTTCAAGTACTCTTCCCATTCCACAAAACCAATCCCGCTTCCTTTTATTTTCACAAAACCAACTTCATCCCTTTGTTTCCACAAAATCAAATCCAAGGCAATAAAGCCAAAACTCATTTTTAATCTACCACATTCCTTTCAAGCCATTCCAATTTAATTATATAAATTAAATCATAATCATTATCATTATATTAGGGTTTTCCTCCCTCTTCTCAATATTGATCAAAAGCTCACTTTAAAACCCAAAACACCCAAGTATTTACCCAAGGATTAAACCCTCTATTAAATTATTAATTCAATAAATTTTAGGGTTTCCTCTCCTCTCAACAACAGCATGCTAATACACACTTAATTAACCCCCAAAACCCATCTAATGATAATAGATCCAAAACCAAGAACTAGCCCAAGTTCATCCTCATGAATTTATACAAAAAAAAATCCAATCACGATATAGTTTTCATGCAATACAAAAGTAACCACATGTCTATCTATAGTAGGAGTATTGAAAAGAGAACAAGGAGAATCCCTACCTCAAAGGAGAACCCAGATAGAGAAGCTTGACCCGGAATCCAAGTGCTCCAAATCCACAATTCTTCAGATTAAAATGTAACCCTCACTCTCCTCTACCTTTTTAATGAAGCAACTAGGGTAGGAAATCACTCTAACTAGATCAAACCTAGGAGAGAATGTGTTTAGAGAAGAAGAGAACTCAGAAATTAGGGTTTTTGGATCAAAAGATGTGTAAAAAATGTTTTAAAAACCGTAACTGCGAATTTATACTGGACAGGCTCGCTCGAGCGAAGACCTGGTCGCTCGAGCGACCAGACACAGGAAACTGACCTCGCTCGAGCAAAGAGAATCTCGCTCGAGCCAAAGACAAACCAGCTCGCTCGAGCGAAGAAAAGCTCGCTCGAGCCAAGAATCACTGCTCTCAGGTCTAAGGCTAGACGCAATTGCTCGCTCGAGCCAAGGAAAGCTCGCTCGAGCGACGAATCAAAAACGAAGACCTCGCTCGAGCGAAGGGAAGCTCGCTCGAGCGACCAAGCCAAAAACTGAACATGCAGACTTGGTTTCTAAACCCAACCAATCTGCAACCAACCTGCTAAACACATCCTATAACCCAAGAATAAGGAATTAAAGGACAACAACAACAAATATAACAACGGAATCCACGGAACGTAAGTCCGGATACAATAATCAAATGGGAAAAAGACCGGGGTCGCTACAACCTCCCCCCCTTAAAAGAATTTCGTCCCCGAAATTAAGGATACGCCAAAACACAAGGCCAACTAATTACTCAATACCAACATTTCCCCCAATACTAGGAGTGAAACCGTTCTCTCTACAAACCGTCAAGCCACTCTTACCAAGGAAGAGACTTACTAAGGGGATACGTCCCAAAAGACAACGCTTAAGGTACGAAAACCTCAACAAACCAAACCTTTCCCCGAAACAAAACAACAACAGACTAGTATTTCAAGCCAAGTCACTACTCAACAACAAGATCCCCAAAAAGCTAACTAAAGCAAATCTTATGTGAGTAAATAATAAGAAAACATTTTCTTGCTCAAGAGACATTTCTCAAAGATAGTCAAATTTTCAATGTGAATATTCCAAAATAAATCTTTCATCTTCCATGCGAAGCTCAACAGTTTTGTAAATATTTTTCACAAATACAGTGCTATCCAAAACACAAAATCATCCACTGTTTATTTACTAAAAAGATTTATTTAGAATTTCTCAAAGTCCTTGATTTAAATCAATTTCTCAACAACACCCTTAGGTGGCCCAAACACTAAGAAAAAATTTGTTTTCCATTTCTTTTCAACATACTATTAGCAACAACTATCACTCATACAGTGATACCAAAACCAACACGAAGCATAACATTTCTATAATGATAGTTAATAGAAATAAATACAGTGCTACCAACATATAAGGCATAAGAAATTCATGGTTTTGCAATTTCATCCCGCCTCCCTTTACTTAACCATTTTAATAACATACATCTGGCTCAGAACCTGGCCAACAATTTAAATGAGATAGCAACTCATATAAAACATTTTTCACTTCATAATAAATAAGCGTATAAGCTATATCAATCTTTCAATAGATACACATTTAGGTGCTGTATCATTGGAGTCCATCCCCTATCTCCTCCCAAACAATATATACACATCATGTATAAACAAAATCCAATCATTCACAATGATCATTCAATACACATATTTGCTGTATTATAATAACTGTCATCTTTAATGACACAACCTGGATGATTAGTTCCAGTTTTCCCTAATCAACACACAAAGTCTACAACAAACGAGACTAACCTCAAGGTGACCGATGTCCACCCAAAACACAATACCAATAAGCTGACTAATCAACTCAACAAACTCCACACTCAGTAATCCACACACTGATGTGCCACTCAAATTACTGACCCCAACATGGAGTTCTCTACACAAGTCCCCAAATTTGGAATCTCACCGGATCTTCTCAAATTAAACCACATCGACACTGTGTCTAAGGGTATCACCATTTCCCTCCCCATGGCTGTATAGCAAGCCTACTCACTCCTCAACCGAAGACCGACATGGTCAACCTCAATCACAACAATTTAATCACGAAGGACAATTTTGACCGACGCCATTCTCGTTATCCTAGAATACAAACCGTTCTTCCTCTAAAGGATGCTGCCAGCATCTATTCACAAACCATACTCAACAATTGATAACCAATCACTATACGAACACTTCCCCTATACAACCGATGGAGTCACCACGAACTAGCTAACTAGTAACGCTCAAAACACAAACCAACCAACAGATACCATTTCCGCTAACCCGAGATACAGATCCCACACAACCTTGCTAATATCACACCCCTGTCGAAACCATCACATCTAACACATACACCCACGGATTCCCGCTCTCAACAAATAATCTTAAAAAGTGAACAAGGCCCGCAGGCCACCACAAGACTATCTCAACATACATTACCAAGCAAGCAACAACACTAGGATCATTGACCCCATTAACAACTTCTCAATACACAAGATAGAGAGTTCGAAATTCCAAACATACTCTCCAATACATGAGGATTAAACAAACAATATTATGCATATAAATGCAATACATAAACATGGTGCCTCAGCATCCAACAGTACACCGGTCCACTACAAAATCATCAAACATGATACACCACCGGTCAACATTACAAAAAGTCCTTCTCCAAGGTAACACTATAGGGCTAACTAATAAGTCGCCCCTCGCGAGACTCCCGAAGCCTGGCCTGCCCGTTTCTGGTACCGATAACGCCCCCGACTAGACGGGTACGACTGAGTCTGACTAGGTTTTAATACCCTCGAAGAATTTGCACGCAAAGGACAAGAACGTCTACCATGGCCCAGCTGACCACAAACAAAACAACCACCAGACCCTCTACTCTGAGACTGGTCTGAAACCTGCACCTCCCCAGAACCCCCAATACTAGGATCTGAAACCTTTGGCGAAGAAAAAGAACCAGCTCCTGACTGAGCATGTTTCCGCCTCCACCCCTTACTAAGCCTAGAGCGTTTAGGAATTACTTGACTGACCGAGATGGTCTCCTCTTTAACCCCATCACCACTAGCAATCAGGGCCTCCACATGGGCCGCTGCCTCAGCTAAAGTATAGTAATCCTTCCACAAGGATCCAACTACCTTCTCTCGAATATCGAAACGCAACCGTTTTTCGAACTCAAAACAACGACGCTCCTCTGTTATCACCAACTCTGGAGCAAACCTCGACAAACTAGCAAACCGCATCTCAAACTGTGCCACAGGAGTGTCGTCCTGACGCAACTCCAAAAACTGTTCCCTCAACCTTTCCCGAGCAGAAGGAGGGAAATACTTGGCCAAAAAGGCCTCGGTAAAAGCAACCCACGTGCTACCTACATTATTCTTAGCATTCTTCCACCAATAACTCGCATCATTCTTCAACTGAAAGGTCGCCAAAGAAACCCTCAACTCCTCCTCTTCGACTCTGAGCATATCAAGAGTCTTGGTAATCTGCTCTAACCAACTCTCTGCCTCCAACGGTTTAGCCTCCCTCACAAACTCAGGTGGACCGGAGCGAAAGAACTCCTTAGTAAGCTTGAGAGCATGCCCTCTACTGCCCTCAGTACGAGTTAGGGCGTCTTGCACTGCTCTCACAATCTCACGTGCGACATCCTCGCCGACAGCCGGTGCTGCAACGACAGGTACTAAAGGAACTGCTGTGCCTCTCCCGGCGTTCCTACTACTCAACCGACCTCTACTCCCTCGTGTAGACATCCTTTAAAGCACCAATTAAAATACACTTAGTGCCAACCCAATAGCCTTCTCCGAGGCACACCTTACTACCGGTAAGTCACAAGACACACTTAGCCTCAAACTTTACATCTCTACTGCATATAAACATCTAAACACGTAAACACATAATCGAATCAAGTCCACAAAGATAGCCACTCATCCCGGAACTCTCAAAGAATTCCTATCAGAAACCACGTTGATCAGGCGCGTTTCCAAAAGGACCTCAAAGCAAGTTCACCGGCTATGAATACTATCCAAGAGACTGAATCCCATGCTCACATAAATGCAACACATAAGTCCTAATTCTCATGGTATCTATATGCAGCGTCCTCACTACACGTAGTAAACCCACTGTGGTAAAAACCACTTCCCACGAGCTCAAGGTATTCAAACCTGGTAGCTCTGATACCAAGTTGTCACGCCCCACTTTTTATTACTCGAAGTCATTACCAAATCCATTAACTTAATTCAATTTCAGAGATAACATGCGGAAATAAACTCAAATGTTCAATAAAAGTAATGAACAACAATTCTCTCATTCGAATGAAGATTACATACAACATGAGCATTCTAAACAAATTGCCCTTAGGCTTACAATAATAAATCAAATGAAGGGTGTAACCCTTTTACACATATGGCATTCAGCCAACAACAAAGAGGCCCCGTGGCCAACAATTAAGAAGATCCATATCTTGTAGCACATCCTGCTAAACACCTGAAAAAGATTCAACAACGTGGGATGAACATATAGTCCAGTAGGGATCTCGACTTGATCCTCAACAATAACAACAATACAGATAGCTATGATCATGCATACTCATTCTCATACTAGAATAGTAATCTGACAGTTTATACAAAAATATATATGTATGAACCTTTCTTTGAAAACAACTGTTTCAATTAACGCTACAAGCAATCCATCTTTCCTTACTCCTTTCATTAATCCACATTTCCCCACTCTTTCATAATATTACCCACTACTTAGGAAAATAGTTTCACTACGCCCAATACTCTCTTTCATTTCCTACACATACACAGATGTACCCTTTCAACATGTTTATTTATAAAACATTCATTTTTCTTCTCACTTTCCAAAAGACAAAAGACATTTTGGTTTGTTTCCACTACTATCATATCTATATGTGCATAACCTTGTAAAAACATGCGTTTACGACCCACCAACATGTATACAATCAATCACTGGAGTAACCCGGTTCTCCGAACTGTAACCAATCAAAGCTATAACATTTTCAGTTACAACCAAACAACAACCATATCCACTTTGCTCTACTAGCTATGCGCTTAGTAAGCCAAAGATTCACTACAATAACTATAATCAACCTCGCTCTACTAGCTGTGTGCGTAGTAAGCCAAAACATGCTGCAATAGCCACAATCAACCTCGCTCTACTAGCTGTGTGCGTAGTAAGCCAAACTGCCAGTTTACCAGGCGCTAGCTGTAAGGGTATGGTGCCATATATTATTAGCGCATACAGTTCTCCAGGCGCTAGCTGGAAGGTACCGGTACCCCTGATTATTAGCGCGGCATATAATGCCAACAACCACCATGCACACCAAGCATATCCAACATGTATAATGCATATACATAAACTACCAAGGTAACAACAATGTGTTAAAATAGATAAACACATACGTGTAATGCATACACCACAATTCAATACAACCGTGTCATCCTCCACCGATGACCAAGGACAAAACCTCTAGATGCATATGTAATGTACATCTACAAACTTACTCAATAAACATGAGATTATCCACTTATCACTAATACTAACATAATAGTGTAAGATGCAACAGTTCAACATTCAAACTTATTCCAAAGTACCATTCCCATTCCACAAAGCCAATCCCGCTTCCTTTTGTTTTCACAAAAACCAACTTCATCCCTTTGCTTCCACAAAATCATTTTCATTACTTTTGTTTTTCACAAAATCAGTTTCAAGGACAATAAGCCCTAACTCATTTTAATCCACTACATTCCTTTCAAAACTATTCCAATTTAATTATACAAATTAAATCATAAACATTATATATTCGGGTTTTCCTCCCTCTTTCTCAACATCGAACAAAAGCTTCAATTCTCTCCAACAACCAACAATGTTTTCATTTAAACTCAAAATACCCAAGTATTTACCCAAACATCAAACCCCTCTATTAAATTACCAAATTAACAAACATTAGTGTTTCCTCTCCTTTCACAACAACTAGTTAATTAACACCCAATTAGCCCCAAAGCACATCTAATAATCATAGATTTAAAACCAACAACTAACCCAATGTTCAACCTCATGAATTTATACAAAAATCCAACATGATATAGTTTTCATGCAATACAAAAATTACCACATGTCTATCTATAGATGAAGTATTGAAAAAGAGCAAGGAGAATCCCTACCTCGAAGCAAAGAATCCAAAGGAGAAGATGACCCTGAAACAAAGTGCTCCAAATCTACTATTCTTCAGATTAAAATGTAGCCCTCACCCTCCTCTACCTTTTTAATGAAGGAACTAGGTTAGATATACACTCTAACTAGATGAAACCTAGGAGAGAATGTGTTTAGAGAAGAAGAGAAGTCGGACTTTAGGGTTTGGGGTCAAAAAGAATGAAAAACTGCCCTAAAAATCCCGCTGCTGCGTTTAAATACTGGACAGGCTCGCTCGAGCGAAGACCTGGTCGCTCGAGCGACCAGACACAGAAACAGACCTCGCTCAAGCGACAAGAAGCTCGCTCGAGCGACAAGACAGACCAGCTCGCTCGAGCGACAAGAAGCTCGCTCGAGCCAACAACCACTGCTCTCAGGTCTAGCACTGGACGCAAACCTCGCTCGAGCCAAGAAATGCTCGCTCGAGCGACGGACCAAAAACAAAGGCCTCGCTCGAGCGAAGATAAGCTCGCTCGAGCGACCAAGCCAAAAACTGAACATCAACTCTTGGTTTCTAAACCCAACCAACCTGCAATCAACCTGCCCAAAACATCCTATAACCCAAAATAAGGAATCAAAGGACAACAACAACAATAATATGACGATAGAATCCTCGGAACATAAGTCCGGATACAATAATCAAATGGTAAAAGACCGGGGTCACTACAAAAATAGAAGGAAAAAAGAAGAAGATGATATATGCGGACTTTGAATGATAGAGCACTTAGCATACCTCATCATTCGAACCCATCAATACTTGCTAAAATTCAAACTCGTCACAAAGGCCTATCCTTCATACCAACAAAAGATTTCATCATTATGTAAGAAGAAAAGAAGAACATGAATATTTACCTACTTCACTTCACAGCAGTTCGAAATATTAATTTGTAAGTAACCATTGTAACACAGTTATTACACTAAAGAGTTAAAGAAGAGAGAAAGGAACCTCAAAATGTGATGTTTAGAAAAGCAATAATTTAAAGCAAGATGACAACATCAACATTCGACACATTCAATCGATTTGCCAAATCCTATCTTTGAACAAACCACAAGGGCTGAACTTCCTACATATATACATATATATTACACAGAGCTAAAGAGAATGCCTGAGATCAAGAAATGTGTCCAACACTTGTTAGGTGTCTATGACTAAGACTAATCATATTTGCTAAGACTAATCATATTTAAATTTCACTTAAATTTGTAGAAAAATGCAAAAGGCCCATAATTCTTTTATTAAAGAAGAGACTTTAGGATGATGAAAGGCTTATTGTAATTATGTATGCATGCAATACTTTGTTTGTAAGATAAGCTAAGAAATAGCGATAATAAACTCTTATGGACTATTTAAGCATTTTGTTAAAAGTATGAAATATTTACTTATCATCCCATATTATATAAATATTTGTTGTATACATATATAGGAGATAACAACATAATTCCATTTCTACAACAAGATCACGAGTAGCATTTTCTAGCTGTGTCCATGTCATATTTTTTAAGGATTCATTATGTCGAATTTGTATCCCTTGACTATGTATATGCTTTATAATTCGCTTATTACATCTCATTTTGTAAGATAAAGTAAGAAATGGTGATAATAAACTCTTATGGACTATTTAAGCATTTTTGTTAAGAGTATGAAATATTTACTTATCATCTCATATTATATAAATATTTATTGTATACATATATAAGAGATAACAACATAATTCCATTTCTATAACAAGATCACGAGTAGCATTTTCTAGCTATGTCCATGTCATATTTTTTAAGGATTCATTATGTCGAATTTGTATCCCTTGACTATGTATATGCTTTATAATAAGCTTATTATATCTCATTTATCATTGGGTGCTTGCTTGGTGATTAAGAGATGGAGAGACAGAGACAAAATGAATTCTAGATAAAGAAACACCTTCACCATTTCATAATCTCTCCCACAAATTATATAAATGAGGAAGATATATATGCACATACATATCAAATATACGCTAAGCAGCACGGATACGAATACGGATGTGGATACGGACACGGGACACAACGATTTAAAAAAAATAGGGACACGGATACGACCGGGACGTAGCAATAAAATATGTTTTCATATATTTTTATTTGCTATCTAGATTAATATTACATCCACACAATTCATATTAAGAAAAGCTAACTCTATTCTATATATATTTTTAAAAAGTATTTTTAAATTAACACTTACAGTTTATATCTTTCTTAATGGATGATCTATTAAGTATTTAAATCTAAGAAAAAAATAATAAATATTCAACATTCAACATTCATTGAAAGTACTAAATAAAATGGGAGAAAAGACAATTTGGCATGTCCTTAATGTGTCCTCGAAGTGTTCCCGGCGTGTCCCCTGAAAATAAATTAATTAAATAAGGGGACATGCCATGTGGTGTGTCCCATACGCGTCTCCATCGTGTCCACGTGTCCCCAAAGTGTCTGTGTGTCCGACAAGGATACGACATTTGTTTTGAAGGATCGGTGCTTCATAGAATATATGTATATCTTACATTCATGTAAGATACCAATGTGACACTAGACCTAGGAAGCATGAATACGGCAATGTGACAAAACCTTAAAAATAGGATATAGGTACAGAAGGGATATATTTGTAAAAATTATATATATTTATAATTTCTAAAAATATATTATGCATAAAAATAAAACCAAAAGCAAGAATTCATTTATTTAGTGAAAATCAAACATTGATTCGGTATGTGCCAAAACCAAAAGCAAGCTAATAAAAAAAATCTACTAAGCTGGGAATCTTCATTCCCAACTCCTACTTGTTCCTTTTTATCTGTGTGTGTGTGTGTAAGAGAGAGAAAGGGGTTGCCTACCTAGTCAGTGATCATCTGATTGTTTGTTATGTTTTGTTGAGATTGTTTATGTAATTGAGAAAGGTTAAGATTTGAGAGGTGTTTAGGTGAGGCTGATTATATCAAGGAAAAGAAAGACGAAGTAAATCCCCAAAAAAATGTTGTTTCACTTGTTTTGTGTGTTTGTGTTTTTTTTTTTTAATTATTATTATTATTATTATGTAAGGATTTATGCAACCTATGAGGTATGTAATTTTAGAAAAGGAATTGGTGAAAAAGAAGCTAAAGGATGTAGAAGAGAATGAAAACACAAAGGTAAGAAGATTACTACATGTCGAGTGCTCTTTAATCAATATATTAATATAAAATGCTAGCACAACTTCATTGTATATCTTTCTTTTTTTGGTTATAATATGACTGACTTATAGGGGGAAAAAAATGCTGGCACAAAAGAGTTCCAATAGGATTTTGGGATACAATAACACATAGAAAATAGATTTCCTAACCAAACTCAGCATAAACAGATACCAAGATAGAGTTGAGAACAAATTTCCAAGAGAAGAAACCCACCCGTTACCTACTACTCTGATGTACAGTTCCTATACATTAATCAATTGAATAAAGACCACTCAACAAATATTAATCTTCTTAAGTTTGTGTTATCATTCATTTCTCTGTCCCTCAACTTCCTCTTCACCAATTCCTTCTCTTGAATTGCATACCTCATAGGTTGCATAAATCCTTACCAAATAAATAAATAAAGTACTAAACAAACATATAAAACAAGTAAAACCGTGTTACGGCCGATCAAAAAAAAAAAAGTAAAACCGTGTTACTTATGAGATTTCAAACTGTTAAAAGACACGAATCAGTGCCTCTCACATCTTGACCTTTTCCAATTACATAGACATCATCATGCCAACAAAACATACCAAACATTCATATAATCACAGACTTGGGTATTGTCACACCCCATAACCAGGCATGATCGGCCGTGGCCCACAGGGACTTAGCCCAAGGCACACGTAAGTCTAAACGTAAACCCAAAAATCACAAAGAATAAATGTGACGATAGCCTAAAAATAAATAAATCAATACCCAATCCAGTGATGTGTCACAAATATAAATGGTAAAACGAGCCATAACCAACTTTCAAAAATATATACTAAATGAAACACAAACCGCCCACAAAATAAAATAAAATAATTCTAAATAAAACCCAATCACAATGTATGCACAAAACCCACAATAACAATCTAAAACAAAATAAATGAATGTCCTAGAGGTCTATGCAATTGAGTCCCCGCTACATCATGAGTCCATTCTAAGTCATTCTAACACCTGGAAGTGATAAACAACTAAATCAGCTGATAGCTCAGTGAGTAGCAACATGGATATTAAATACAATTTTGAAAACAAGGTTCAATTCCAAAATAAGATATATATCATAGAAACTAGATTGACATACATTTTTGATAAAGATAATCTGTTTTAACAAGAAGGTTCCACAGTTCAACAGTTAAAATACTCATGTCTCTCAAGAACATGATAAATGACATTTTCCACTTAAAACAGATTACAACATGAACACCAATAATTTTCTGGGTACCAAGAATAACAAGTAACATGCCACACAATTCTCAAGGCAATAAGCCCGTTGGATCCAATATCAAACTAAGAGTCATCCTTGGGGTGGCAACCTGGGCCTTTTCTCTAAGACGATTCGATTGAAGGTCACCTAGCCTAGCCTAAGTCTTTTCCTTACAATTGTTGAGCACTAGAGTCATCACGGCCCAACTTGGATCTGTTCCCTAGTGGCTAGAGTCACCACACACAGTTTACAGTATGCCAAGTTTACACATGGTTTAGAAATAATTTAATTCCATTGATAATATGATAATTTATCAAAATAGTTTAGTCTTGAAACAACAATTAAATTTTCCAACAGTTCAAGGTAGGGGAACATTTATAAAAATATCTAGCATGTAACTACTCACTTGAACACAGTATAATATAATCCTCGAATAAAGTATGAAAGTCTAACTAGTGTCCTGAACAAAGTATTAAAACTACACGTCACTACTAATTCAAACATACTAAAAGGAATAACAAACTAAGTAACCCCAAACTAAAGCGCATTAACACAACTCAACCCCACTCACCGTTACTCTTAAATAATACCTAAGTTCATGTTCTTCAAGGTCTCAAATTACTCAAGACATGGGTTTAGATTGAAACTTAATAAAAGTAACTTTAAAATAAAACAGAATTTTAAACAAGTTTTTCTAATCTATTCGCTAACTATGAAAATTACAAAACCCACTCCACGCTGTTTGAAAAATTCCAAAACCCTCCAGATATCAACAAATATATCCTAAGTTTCAAACTCAATTGGTTTTACTTGATTTGCTTATCAAAATAATTATTTACAATTAATTATACCCAAACAGATTATTTTCTGCAGCACTTTAAAGAAATTAATGGTTCTCTTAGTATACACAAGCAATCAATGCAAGGACAAAAATTTAAGAAACTAGACTCGTAACCGGTTCTAATGACACTGATTTGATAATTTTTGGATTTATACCCAAAGAGAACGACACTTCCGAAGTTACTGTTTTACACTAGTTTTCTAGGCAGATTTGAATGCACTAGTTAACATAGATTTTGACTCCAAAAAATTATGAGAAAATTCTGATATGCAATTCAATATGCAATTAATCTACTGTAAAAATTTCAGTTCAAAATTCATCTGTTTGATATGATTTCTTGATTTTTACAATTTGTGATTCTGTACAAAATTTTTAAACTAAGAATTTCTCCTATTATTTAGACACCATTTTTTTCTCCTCAGATTTCTTAACATTATATATATATACAAAATACATAAACCTAAAACCTCTCCAACAATGAACTAAATAATAATAGAGTGAGGATAAAGAACAAAAACAAAAAAAAGAATAAAGATAGACCTATCACACACCCAAAAATCCTTCCTTGCTTGCAACCCCCTTTTTTTTTTTTTTACTTCTTTTCTCTCAAACTCTCTCTCTCCCCTGGCTGCTACTGCTGCCATATATAGTATTAGGCAACCTAGGGTTCCTATAAATATATATATCTAAACAAAAGATTTTAAATTATTATCTTTCGTTTTATTTTATTTTCTCTCTCTATTGATTTAAATCAAATACAACTATTACTAGATCAAAATATACTAACTAATTTGTCTCCTATTTTTTTAATAATAAATCTTACCTCTAAATTAAATACTTTCACCATAAATTTATTTTTGGTTTAAAATTAATTAAAAGATCGTTCAATAATATTTAGTTTGCACCTTAAGATTCATAAGTAAAATATTTGAAGTTTGTAAAATAATTATTATTTAATTATTTATTTTATTTGTATATTCGGGTTCTCAGGTTTGCTCAAATAGGCAGAAAGATATGGAAGGATACAAAACATAACAAACAAGGTGTAGAATGATAAATGGTGGTACTGTTCATAACTTGAACAGCTAACATTTGGAATGCACATGCCCTTGTTCGACACTGATGCATATAACTTTGAGCAATAAAATGGGGCTCAGTGAGCCGGTTTAACAAATTTGTGCAGTTTAAAAAAAAAGGGAAAAGAAAATATGTAAACTTCAAAATCTAGCAAGAAGAAAGAACCCTGATAACAGAGTTACTACTATACTGAAGATTTTAAGGAAGAGAAAAATGAAACCTCAAAATGTGTTGTTCAGAAGAGAAATAATCTAAGCAAAACGAAAACACCAACCTTTGACATAGTTGATCAATTTTCCAAACAAACTTTAAAGAGACTGCAAGGGCAGAACTTTATTTGAATGTGTACACACAAAGCTAAGAATAATAAAAGGGGTTGAGAAGAGTGAGGCCATGTGGCACTAGGCCATGAAAAAATGGTGGGATATAGACCATCAACAAAACCAATGGTCCAAGCTAGGCGAGGGTCTCGGGTCTAGGTCTAATTGGGCTTAATTGGAGCGGACTTACCTCAGACCGCAGTTAGGTTTTGGATTGCGAGTCATTTTTACACCCTTAGACGGTATTTGATTTTAAGATAAATTATTTTAGTAATTTAAAAAAACATTATAAAAAAATGTGTAAAAAATAAAAAGGTAATGTGATTGAAAAAATATACTCTAATAAAGATATTACTTTAATATGTACCCAAACAATAATCTATAATTATTTTTTTTTCTTCTCATAATTATCAAATCAAGTAAAAAAATAAACCATGATTTCAAATATAATTTTTTTAGCCAAACTAAAATAGTCAAAAAAAAAACAAAGATTATATTAATTGGCTATTATATTTTTAGAATCACATAATCTTTCTATTTTTTACATATTTTTTAATAACAAATTTTAAAATTACTAAAATAATTTATCCCAAAATCAAATACCTAAGGAGTAAAAATGGCTAATAGGCCCAATTTTAAAGTTCCGCCCTTGCTTGCCGTCTCTGTAAAGTTTGTTTGGAAAATTGATCGACTGGTGTTTTCCATTTTGCTCAGATTATTTCTCTTCTGAACATCACATTTTGAGGTTTCATCTTTCTCTTCTTTAAAATCTTTAGTATAATTGTAACTCGGTTACAATGGTCACATCTATTGGTCTGGTATGAAGGTTTTGATAAGTCCTTTAGTGAAGCACAGGTGTTTGTGAATATAACTTGAATTTTAGCAAGTGTTGATGGATTCAGATGATGAGGTATGCGCTCTTCATTTGAATTTCGTTTTTAAACAAATGTATTGAAATAACATTTTGTGGTCTTTCAATTGTTTCCACGTTGTCAGAGTTGCAGCGATAATTCTGATTCAGAGCTTGCCTTCTGTCTAGAAGATGACGACAAATTTCACGACATAATCCTGGATGATGACAATGAAAAAATTTGTGTCCAGAATTAATCGCTATTGGGATAGACATCCCGTGGTCTTGCGGCAGCACTTGGACTGGATTTTCCGATTCGGAGCCATTAAATGTGCCACCGCATTGCTTGGAGGAGAGACGGGTCAGACCATGGATTTCTACTGCAATCTCTCTCTCGGGTTGCCGGTGATGCATTCCTTGGCTGAAACTTGTGATGGTGCCTTGATTGAGTTATTTATTCACCATGGAGCTCCATTGGATCACAGGTGTTATGGTCGTGGTCCAAATAATTTAAACTTACAAGGCAAGCTGCCGCTGAATGCAGCTCTTCAGTCGTTAGCGTATGGAACTATGATCGATGTTTTTAATTGTTTACTCATCTCCATTCGTATTTTTTCAGTTACCTTCTTAGGAGGAGCACATTTAATATAATATAGATTTGCTCACATTTCTTTTTGCAGCTACAAGATATATTATGAAGGCTGGGATCCTAGCAGACCTCTCTTTGAGATGCTTGTACTCCTGTGCAGCAGGTTCAGTAAGGTTCTCTATCTGTCTCTGTCTCTGTCTCTCTCTAATAATTTGAATAGTTGATTTTATCTTCTTACTAGTTCACAAACATTGTGATGGCGTTGATTAGAATATATATATATATATATATTATGAAGCTTGCTGATTTTTAGATTTAAAATTTCCTGCAGAAAGATGTCACAAAAGGTATCAGGCTGCTTGTATTGAACACCAAAGAAGCTGAGTTAGAAATTTGTCAATATGCAAAGGAGGAAAAGTTATAGAGCTTGCTGCTCTTTTAATGACTGCTAGGGAAAAGGTGGCTCCAATCTTGTATCAGATTGGAGATGGTTCTACATCAAATGGAGGCATGTCGATCCGCCAATGTATCTATAGTAAGTTGGCAGCACTAACTTATGAGGAGTCCAAATTTACTTTCTGCTATGAAAAAAAATTGATTCGGGACTGCAAGGAGAAGAAGATGGCATTTATGTCTACCGTAGAGCTGCTTGACATTTTTGAGATGGTGGGTGACACTATCGAAACATATTTTCGGCTTAGGCAGCAACAAGATGAGGATGTAAGTACTCCTTGTGTTCGGCTTCGGCAGCAACAAGATGAGGATGTAAGTACTCCTTGTGTTTCTAGCATCATAAAGAGTTAATGATACTTGGGAATTACAAAGAACAATCAAATGCCTAGTTAATCACTGTTGATTGCATTGCATGGAAATCCACTAACAACCATAAATTTTGTCATTAGATTTTATCGTTGTTTTCTTTTATTGTTTATTTGCATTGTATCATTCGTTTAGATTGCATAACTTGTCTATTCATGCATATGGGCCTGTGAAAAACCTAAGTGATTTGTGATTAGATCAAGATTTAATTGTACCAATTCCCAAACAATTAAAACTAATAATCTAAATCATCTAGCACATACGAAAGTGATTTAGATTGTAGCTTCAAAAATAATAAATCGACACAAAAGATTTTTTACGTGGAAAAACCACAATTGGAGCACCTATTAAAAAACCATGGGCAAAACGCCACAAATCAATCCATTATGAAAGGAAGACAGAGTACAAATTTACCAAACAAATTACTCAAACGCTGTCAATTTGTCTTCAATAATCTGTATCTCTTTCACCGCAACCTTCATCTCGGAATTGATCAGATTGATGTTAAATCCACAACATCCATTGTCAAATCAACGACTGCGCGTAGCATCAAACTCTTTCGAAAACTCCACACTTGAATCTCCGGATTCCACCGAAGAAGAACACTCTTCTTGTTGAATAAAACAATCACCTCGTTGATGTACACTCTTCAAACCATGAGTTTAATACCTAACTAGACATCAAAGAAAACTAGCAAAATAGTCCCAGAAGAAAATCCTAGAACCCTCAAAACAGATTTGGAAGCTTTGACCTAAAACTAGACAGAATAGCAGCTTAAATAGCGAACAGACCCGCGATACCCGCTCGAGTGGAGTACTTGCCGCTCGAGCGGGTATCACTAAAATGCGTGCAAATAAACAAGTCTACGCTCGAGGACAAAAACACGCCTCCTAGTATTTTTGCAGACAAGCCAAACTACTGAGAAGGTGCATACTCCGCTCGAGTGCATCTTTTCCCGCTCGAGCAAGAAGACCAAAAAACAAGGAAAAAATTACAACTTAGTTTAGCGGGAAGACCAAAAAACAAGGAAAAATTACAACTCAATTAAACTAAGTTTGTTTGCGGAATTGGCAACAAGTAGGGACCTAACAAACCTGGAGACTCGCTGTTTATTCATCTATCTTGCTGCGTTTCTTTGTTTTTAGATGCTTTATTTGTTTAAAATCATGATTCTATGCATATATCCCATGTTTAGATGTCTACCGAGCCCTTAGGTTCATATTATATATTTTTGCATTAAAATCCATGCTTTAGGTCATGTATATTGTGTACTGAGCTGAGGAACGGCAGTGAGTCATTGTAGACACAAATTTCGAAACATGAAATGTTGCAACACATTTTGGAATTCATGTTACAAATGTCTACTATTTAGTTTTTAGATTAAACTGTGTTGATTATTTGATATTAGGCTCCTTTTTCCGATCTATATTACAAATCATTAACTACCCATTTTAATTAAAACTAAACCTTTGATTAACGAAGAATAAAAAATTAGCAGAAGACAATTTAAGGAAAAGAATTGTTTTATTGAAATTGTAAGAATTTAGAACCCTTAGGTACAAATACAACTGTTGGGTTTGGAACCCTTTACCTATCGCTTGCCATTGTATTAGATGTTTGCAATCCAGGCTCTCGAGTTCTCTTGGTTTCTCTTCTTCTTCCTTGTGAAGACTTCTTCGACTTCTGATTTCTTTCTCTCTCTAATCTCTGATTTTTGATCCTTTGATCTTCTTTTCTCTTGATTTTTGATCTTTTGATTTCTCCTCCGTCCTTTGATGTGATTGTCCTCATATTTATAGAGGGCCATCCATGTGATAAGAGCCTCTTATCTTCATTTTGAATTTCAAATTGTATGATAACACCATTTGAATTTAGGCATAATCATATATGTTTAACTGTATTGATTTTTTGGATTTCATCCTCTATGGCATCCTTGTTGTAGGCTCCACAAGTGTCATCATTTGGTTGAGCATATTGTACTTCAAGTCTTGCAGGCTCCACGTGTCGTTTGAGTATCTTGAATAACGTCGTTAAGATACAACGTTCCTTTCGTAGACTCTATACGTGTCATTGATTGATTGACCGTATTTGAAATTTTAACATAAATTTGGTTGAAATTTATATGCCAATAGTCATCTTCCCTCCTTGTTCAGATTGCTTGTGTTTGCATTGTCTTTTAATTCAAATAACATGATTGGATGCCTTACTTGCTATATCTATGTTTGTTTCGAGTGTTTTGAGTAATATTGCCTAAGTTGGATTTTTTTCATACTTCTTTGACAACTATTTGTTTTAGAAAAATGGAAAGTTTCCTACAATTATTTTTGGGAAAAAAATCATGAGAAGTATGGAAAGTTTCCAAAATAAGTGATATTACCTTTTGCTATATGGTAAGTTAGTTTAAAGGATCAGGTGAATTAAATTGAGTATGTGAAATCAAATAAGAAAATAATTCTCATGAAAAGGAATTAGTAGAGGCAAATCAATTGGTTGTGCGAGAGGTGCATTCAAATTAATGACCTTCCCTTTTCGTACCTAAACTCCCAAACCAAGTTATTTGATTGTGACAGATTAGTGGCCTAAATTAAGTGGAGTTAAATGGTTTTCTAGTTCCCCATAAAATTAGGTGGCTACTCCTTTGTATGAATTGGTCTATTTTGGCAATTTGTGGGCAAACGACATTATGGGAAAAATGATATATGGTCATTACAGACCTCGATGATTCATGACCCCAAAATATAAGATATTCATGCCACATGAAAAGAGGGGTCAAGTCAAATGTGTTGGTGCATTGAAAGGCTTGCATGACTTATTTATTTCTTTCTTTTTCCTTTTGTTGTGTTTGGTCCATGGTTATTAAAATTACGATCCGGATCGTAGGATCATACGACCCTACGATCCTAAATTGTCAAAACAATCCAAATCTATGTAGGATAAATGCTATAGCAAGATCGCAAGTAGGATCGTAAGTAGGATCGCTGAATTTTTTTTATTTTTCACATTATTTTTTTAATATGCATCATCCTGATTTTTGTTTTTACATTATTTTTAATAAAGTAGAATCTTACCATCCTCAATCGAATCCTATGATCCAATCCATGAGATGCTCTCACCGATCCTATGTAGGATTCCGATTTTAACAACCTTGGTTTGGTCATAATTTCTTTTTTTCTTTCTTTTTGGTTCTTCATTGTAGGATTCTTCACAGCATAGTACTTTCTTCTTGTCAACAGAAGAGGAGGTGGCCATAGATTTTTATTGGCTGCTCCAGGGAGAAAGGTTACCGCCAAAGTACAAAGGTGTCAATTTGAGCAAGCTCTGGTCTGGGATTTTGACATTCTTTTAATATCACCTTTCTGGATGCTTGTTTCATATTGTCTTTCATTCTTTGGTTGATGGAAAAATGTTATTAATTAATTGAACTCCACTTCTCCAAATACTTATCATTATTAGTATTGATGAATGTTCTGTTTTGTGGACATGATACTGGCTAATTGAGAAAGGCCAAGACCCATGAGGTATTTTGGTGAGTGGCTGACTCTTGCCTTTTAACAGTTTTTAAATGTTCCATATATCAAGGAAAAGGAAGAGGAAGAGGAAGTAAATCACAAAAAAAGAAAAAAGAAAAGGAAAAAGAAAAAATGTTGTTACACTTGTTTTATGCGTGTTATTTATTTATTTGTGTGTATATTTTAGAAGGATATCTACAACCTACAAAGTATGCAATTAATACCAGGCTGGTGACGATGAAGTTGCGAGACGGGAAAGTGAATGACAATACAAAGGTGAGAAGATTACCTCTTTATTTGTTTATTTTTTACCATGGTGAGGAAAGTTTTTGGAGCAACTCTGAATTTGTCTGTAACAATTAAGTTGTTTAGATTGCTTATAATGTATGATCTTTTGATGTGGCACAGATCTGGAGTCTTAGACAAATGCAACATCGAAAACCTATGTTTTTATTTATGGTGAAACCTTATTGGTCCGTGAAATTACATGTTATGTCCAACAGATAAATGGCGCCTATAAAACTTGTATATGGGTGTTGGTACTAGTACTATACGGGTACATAACATGGAAAAACTTAAAGAAAGTAGGGTACGGGGACAATTGGGGTATGTTTGAAAAAAAAAAAAGTCTTATTTATAATGCACTATATGTAAAAGTATTTTATATTGCATTATATATCACAGTTAGAAAACCAAATGCAAACCTCCTTAATGTCAAAAATAAGGTACAAATTGGAGTTTTATGGTATTACATTAAAGAACCTAGAAACCTAAGCTTAATTCTAGAAACATGCTAATATAGAAAAAAGTCCCATCCAGCCCATCTATGTATATAAGAAAGTACTATTCTAGTTGAGGCATGACTAGGGTATATACTAGGTACTAATGTGGGTTCATGTGTTGAATGCCCAATATGCATGAGAAGTACCCTGCAAAGTATTGGTACCCAATATATACTGGGTATGGGTATGGCATTTTTTTAAAGTACACATGATGCAGGGTATAAGAAACTCAAGAAAGAGTAAATTCAAAGAAGCATGCTTCATAGCATCTCACAATCCCATTGGTTGTTGAGAGATGACTACCCTTAAGGGTTATCATCATCTCTCTCATTGGGATATTGATTGAATTGAATGATATAATGATCTCTCTCTCTCTCTCTCTCTCTCCCCTTTTGTCATTTCCATCAGACCCTAACTTTATTGCGAGCTAGATGTCTTGATAAATTGCCCTTTCCCATGTTTTGGAGGGGAACTCTTTCTCTTTCAGTTCTTTGAGTGGAAACAAAATTTTATTTTGTTCTCTCAGAACTCGTCACTTCCCTCACCCTCTTCGATCTTTGTAGCCCCTCACCCCTTATTTCTCCCCTCACTGAACTCTCTTCGTTTTCACCAATATCTCCCTTCCATTTCCTTTTTTATTCTGTCTATATATGTTGTATGAGTGTATACATATCTTGTAGTTATGCAGATTTTTCTATATATATATATATAAATATTTGGTCATGATCTATATATATATGTTGCTGTGGTGGGAGGGCAAAGTTGAGACCACGTTGGAACCAATATATGTTGTATGAGTGTATATATATCTTGTATTTATACAGATCTTTCTATATATATATAAATATTTTGGTCATGATCTATATATATATGTTGCTGCGGTGGGAGGGCAAAGTTGAGACCATGTTGGAACCAACTGAAAATGTATGCCAAAATCTTTTGGTGGTTTCAAGGGTGAACCTTACAGAAGCTGACCCGTAAATATACCTACTACTTCTTAGTTATGTGAAGACATGCAGTTCTTGTCTTATACCTTTGCTTGATGGCAGTCTCTTAAGTTATTGTTCATGCTCCATGTGAAGCATTTGCACTACTCTCTCTCTCTCTCTCCCACTCACTCTCATTTTTTGGCACTTCTCTCACCCCAAATAGCCTCTCCCATTCCAATTCCTCACCCTTGAAAATCCCTGATGTAGGATGGCTACTTTGGTAAGGGTGACAGGAATACAAGAGATCAGGGGCTGTTTTGGAGAGTAAATAATAGTTGTAACAGAGTATTTGATGCAGGACAGTGCTGTTAGGGGCTGTTCTGAGGCTGTGAAAATGCTGAAATTTAAGAGAGAATGAAAGGAGGAGAAGAAGAAGATATGTCTAGGGTGTAGGAATCACTCCTAGAATCCTTTAGGTATCACACCTAAGGTTTGATTGCATCACATAAACACAATCCATAAGAAAGCTTCAAAGCTCTGAATCTCTAAAATATCAACTTTACTAAATTATAGGTATTACATGACTTTATATAGACCTAGGAGATTTCCTAAACCAATTAGAACTAAAAAAGGTAACTACTAAATCTTTAATTTTAAAAAATGCATCTAAGACTAAATAAGATATATAAACCAAAACTAATTAAACAACTTTACCCACGAGATGACCCATGGGCGACCCAGATAACCCAAATCAAACTAAGCCTTAAGTTCCGTCAAATGGGATCAGCTACATGAATCCCTCTTCTCCACTCGACTCTATCAAAAGCCATTTGGTTAGTCAAATTAATGAGATTCATATCTCTATTTACTACACTAATTCACGTCAATCTAGGTTTGTCCCTTCTCCTAACACTTCCCTCTATTATCATTGTATCGCATCTCTTCACTATTGCCTCTGTTGGTGTCCGTTGTATATGACCAAATCATTCCAATTTATTCTCTCTCAGCTTATCTTCTATTGGTACTACTCCTACCTATTCACGAATATACTCATTCCTAACTCTATCTTTTTTAGTCTTGTCACATGTCCACCTTAGCATCCTCATCTCAACAGCACTCATCTTATTTGCATGTTGTTTTTTAATTGCCCAACATTTTGTCCCATACAAAATTGCTAGTATAATAGTCGTTCTATAGAAATTTTCTTTTAGTCTAGTGGGTACTCATTTATCGCACAGTACATCAGACACACTTCTCTACTCAAGCTACCTCGCCTTAATTCTATGGACCACATTTGCTCTAATCTCCCCAACTGTTGTGATAATTGATCCTAAATAACGAAAATGTTCACTTTTAGGTAGTTCTTGGTTCTCAATCTTCACTTCTCTTCTGCTTCCATTGTTACTGTTACTGAAATTATACTCCATGTACTCTGCCTTAGTTCTACTTATCTTAAATTCTTTAGATTCAAGTGATTCTCTCAAAGTCTCCAACTTAGTGTTAACTCTTCTAGTCTCATCCACTAACACAATATCATTTGCAAAAAGTAGACACCATAGCACATCATCCAGAATATTTCTCATCAACTCATCCATAACTAAAGCAAAAAGATAAGAACTTAAGGTTGATCCTTGGTGTAACCTTACAGTAATTGGAAATTCAATTGTCTCTCCAGCAGACGATCTAATAGTGGTCACCACAACTTTATACATGTCCCTAATCACATTAATGTAACCTTTTGTCACCTCTTTTTTCTCTAACACCCATCGGATTATATCTCGAGGCACTCTATCATATGCTTTCTAAAGATCGATAAAAACCATATTAATGTCTCTTTTCTTTTCTTTTCTTTATACTTTTTTATTACTCTCCTCAAAAGATAGATCATTTCCATTATTGACCTACCGGGTATAGATCCAAATTGATTACCTGACACCTCTGTTACATCTTTTAATTGACATTCCATCACTCTCTCGACACTTTCATTATATGATACATTAGCTTGATTCTTCTATAGTTGTTGCAATTCTGAACATCTCCTTCTGTAGTTGTGCCTACACTCTTATTCTCTCTGTATCTGTACTCTCTCTCTCTTCATTGCAGTCGAACTCAGATTAGGGAAAAATTCATGTAAATGCGTGCAATTTGAATGTGGAATTGTTGATTTTGTAAGCGGAGATCGAATTTATTTTATTAACGGCTTCGTTGATTGTTGAATCGCTCTGAATTGGATTGCTGAATCTCTCTTTATTATCTTCTATTTTAATTTCGAAAATTGAAGCTTTTCTTCAATGTAGCTATCTATGGAATCGCTTTTCTGCATTTTAATCTCTTGAAATGTAGACTGAATTGTAGACATCAAGAATTTCTCTGGGTTCAAACTAGAGAAAATTCAAATTTCTCTGAGTTCAAACCGGAGAAAATTGAACAACACAGAGAAAATTGAAATGTTCTACTCTCACCAACTTCTGGCTCGGAAAGCTCCCCTTAGACAAATATGGTGATTCAAATTTTGTTTTCCCTTTTATTTACTTCTCATAATTGAACTTGGTTTTCAATTTCTTCGTTTGTGACTTGTGTGTTTTTTTACAACTTGTGTTTAGCTCATATGCACTGTAATTTATGCGACTGAATGGGAATTGGTTCTTATTTTGTTTTGTTTATGTGAAATTTTCCTCCCATATTTGGTCATATTGAATCTGAATTATGTTTGTTTATGCAAATTTACTCCTAACGCATTTGCAATTTCCATAAACTCTCTCCGTTTTCGTAATCTAACGAACATGGATCTAATTCAAGCTCTCTGTCTCTCTATCTCTCTGTATATGTGCAATCTAGGATGGCAACGACAATGCATCTTTGGCGTAATTTCTCTGGAAAGTCCAGAGAAATTCTATGGGAATTCCATAATTTCTTTGGAGAGAATTTCTTTAGTTTTGAGAGAATTTCTCTGGGAAGTCAATTTCTCCGGAGAGAATTTCTCTGGGAAATCCAAATAAATTCTCTGGGAACTGGATCAAGATTGGACTGATGATGATGATGATGATGATGATGATGATGATCAAGTGGGGCTGAGCAACACCACTAAAGCTGGATTGCACAAGAAATCAAGTGTTGATTCAAATATGGAGTTGATGAATGAGATGAAAAAGAACAGGCTTTTCTAGGAGGCTTGTTTAGCTTCTCAAGTATGTCATTTCTTTTTCTTTTTCTTTCTTTCTTTCTTCCTTTGTAGAATTGGGACTCAAAGCCACTTTTTGGCCAACCCATTTTCTCTGGAGAGAATTTCTGTCTAGAGAAATTGTTTGGGATTTTGGCCACTGTGTAAATTTTCTCAGAGAAATTCTCTGGGAGGTCCAGAGAAATTCTCTGGATTAAATTTTCTCTAGATCGATGTTGAGGGACCTTAGACATTATAAAATCTTAATACTAGGGACCTTAAAAAAAAATCTCCTATAGATGAGATGATAAGTAAATATTTCATACTCTTAACAAGAATGCTTAAATAGTTCATAAGAGTTTATTATCACCATATCTTATCTCATCTTACAAAGAAAGTATATCATGCATACATAATTACAATAAGCCTTTCATCCTCCTAAAGTCTCTTCTTTAATAAAAGAATTAAGGGCCTTTTTCATTTTTCTACAAATTTAAGTGAAATTTAAATATCATTAGTCTTAGCAAATATATGTTTCCAACTTGTATAAGATAGTGATTTGTCAAATTCCAAAATTTTGATAATCAAGTTTTGTAAGTGTAATAGTGTCGATCATGTATTAATTTCTTAGTCAGACTCCTAAGAAGTGTCGGACGCATTTCTTGACCTCATACGTTCTCTTTAGCTCTATGTAATGTATATATACATATGTAGGAAGTTCAGCCCTTGTGGTTTGTTCAAAGATACGATTTGGCGAATCGATTGAAAGTGTTGAATGTTGATGTTGTCGTCTTGCTTTAAATTATTGCTCTTCTAAACATCACATTTTGAGGTTCCTTTCTCTCTTCCTTGACTCTTTATTATAATAACTGTATTACAATGGTTACTTACAAATTAACATTTCGAACTACTGTGGAGTGAAGTAGGTAAATATTCATGTTCTTCTTTTCTTCTTACATAATGATGAAATATTTTGTTGGTATGAAGGTGTTGGTAAAAATCTAGTTCATGCCCAATCGACATTTGAATAAACACAAATAAAAATCAGGTTTTGTGATTGAATTCTATGCCTTAAACAAATTAAGGACTTCCTTGAAGGTAATTAAATGAAGAAGAAATGGAACATAACAGAATATATATTTATTCGATCAAATTGTCACTTGCTATTAGTTACACTAACTTAAACAAGAACAAAAAAACGAAAAATACAGCAATTGACAAAAAGAAGAGAAGTGGGGGGTTGGAAAAAGCTATCACTAATCTACTCCTAACAATGCTAAGTTAAACTACTCCTAGATAAACTCTTTGCGAGTGTTTGATGATTAAGAGATGCCTTTTTTCATTCTTTAAGTCCTCCTTTTATAGTTGCTTGGCCACCTCATGTTGTAGCTATCAATGCATGATCTTCCTTGATCTTTGCCCCACTCAATCATATCCCATATCTTCATAGGAACTACTGGCAAATTTTGTGCTTTGACTTGATATTGATCCCCCGATTTTAGCATATGGTTTCTAATTGATTTCAACAAATATCTTTATTGGCTTTATTTAATCTTTTCAAGCCACATCATTATCTCTTCCATGTCACGTTACTAGCATACTTGTCATGCCATATTAACATACATGTCGATAGAAATAATAAAAACAAATGTGGCCAAGGTTATTCTTTGAAAATAGTTTATAATTTTAATCGACAGACCATAATCGAACTTGACCATAACTAATAGGCCACAATCGACAGAAAAATAAAATGTGGTGCAAACATAAGGATAGGCATTTGTGACAAGTTTGAACTTTAGCAAGTGTTGATGGGTTTGAATAATGAGGTATGCTAAGTGCTCTATCATTCAAAGTCCTCTTATATCATCAAATTTTTTTTTTCCTTTCTATTTTCCTCCTGTCTCTCTGTACAGTTACGAAGTTTCGTTTTATATCGTTGAAATTGAAATGTGATCTAGTCTTTCAATTATGTCCACATTAGTAGAGATGCAGCGATAATTTTGATTTAGGGCTTGACATCTCTCCAAAAGAGGACTACAAACTTAGGGGTATAATCATCGATGATGATAAGGATAAATTTGTTTTCAGAATTAATCACTATAAATAATTTTGATTTACAGTAGATTTTTTTTTTCTTCTTTTGGCTAGAACTTTGCTTTCCAAGTCATCAATATTTTTTGAGTGGAATCCTAGAAAACCTTTCTTTGATTTGCTTGTAGGGCTGAGCATGGTCATAGAGGTTCCCCCCCCCCCATCTCTCTCTCTCTCTCTCTCTCTCTCTCTCTCTCTGTCTCTCTCTCTAATCATTTGACTGCATTTTTGCTCAAATTGTTTGCCAAGAATTAATGTTTTACGCTTTTAATAGTTCAAAAATTGTGTGATGGCATTGATGAGAAATTTTGAGAAGCTTGTTGATCTTGAACATTAACATTCCTGTAGAAAAAGCAGATAGATTCTATCAGGGTACTTGTATTGAACACGAAAAAAACTGAGCTAGAAATTTGTCACTATACAAGGGAAGGAAATGTTGTATAGCTGGCTGTTCTTTTGATGACTGCTAGGGAAGAGGTGGCTCTACTCATGTCTCAGATCAGAGATGGTTCTACTTTAAATGGACGCATATCTATCCACGAATATATCTTAAGTAAGTTGGAAGCACTAATTTGTGAGGAGTACAAACCAACATCCTACAATGAACAAAAGAAGTTGCTTTTGGCGGCCAAGGAGAAGAAGGCTGCATTTACATCCATATTAGTGCTGCTTGAATTTTTTGAGATAGAGGGTGACACTATCGAAGCATATATTCGGCAATAACAAGCTAATGTATGTACTCCTTGTGGTGGTTGCGTCTCTAGCTTCAAAGAAGAGATAATGATACTTAGGATGGTTCATTTAAAACATAAAAGAAGTCTCAAATGCTAGTTAATCATTGTTGGTTGCATTTCATGAGAATTCAAGACTAATTCAGTTCTTAACACCCCCTCCCAACCTCAATTCTTTTTCTTTTGTGTTGATTTTCATTTATATACTTTCTTTTTCTTGATCTAAAAAAGGGAAAAACATATTTGTTTTCATTTCTGGCCATGGATTCTTTTTCATTTCTTTTGTTCATTGACGGATTATTCTCTACTGATATATATCTGTAATTCTTGCATCTCTTCCATCTTGATATGTCCTTTTTCGTTCCCTACATTGTGCCACGCTCAATTCTTTTTAATTTATTTGGCGCTTTGTGACAGATGTCAAAAGAATAGGTGGCCTTAGATATTGCATGGCTGGTCCAGGGAGCGAAGATACTGCCAAAGTACTAAGGCTTTAATTTGAAGATCTAGTTTGTGACTTTTGCTTTTCTGTTAATGTTTACGTGTGTCCATTGCTGACCACACTGCCAAATTAGTACTTAGCTGGAGAGCACCGATAGAATGGATTAAGCCCGAACGACCTGCAACAGAAAGAAGGGATTCCGGCGGTGGTTCATCCATCCGGGGGCACTCCGATGATCAAGTCAGTTACCTCTCAAAGATAGCAAAAATACTTAACTCACTATTCAGAATATAAATTACGTACCTTAGACCCATTAGGGTGCCTCTCTTTTATAGCCAACACAATCCTAGTCTCAATAGAAGCCTAGCTCCAATGGACTTAGGATTACTGTTAATCTTGGACTCCCAGTAGGATTGGGATAAACTCTCTCAGAGTCTTATCTTTATCCAAACTAAAGTCCTCTCTCATTCTAGGACTCTTGTCCCTTATCCGCTTATCCCGGATTCCTGTTTCTTCGCAGATAACCTTGGCCTAGCCGAGACGATCTCGGCGTCATGACCAGGACACGTGGCACCTCGGTTGAGACTTTGGCGTCACCTTGGCCACGTGTTGGTACTCGGAAAATATGTTCCCACAACTGCCCCCTAGGTTCTATTACCTCGGCATCCTGAGGTGATGGAACCTATATCATCACATCGTATAGCATGTCGATCATCTTGCTTTATCATCCTTTACCGAGGTCATAATTCGTCAGCTTCACACCAGGACCCGTAATCTGTCTCATCAAGGCTTTAGAACCAAAAACCTAGCTTGTTCAAGTTTATTTAGCCGAGATCGCCCTCATCGCCGAGGTCTTAACTTTATTTAAATCATAACTCCAAGAGTTCTATCACGCGCATGAGCTGTCACGCACAACATTTCAATCGTTTCTGCCACGTGTTTTTAACCCACTGGACCGTGTCTGATACGCATCATTAAGTTACCTCGCACCTGTGTGCGCCGTCTAACAAATGCGTTGTTCTAGGTACATTAATTGCTTTTTTGCCGCCTCTTCGAGTTTTTGACAAAACTGGTTCCCTCTCTCTTCGTCGCTCCACTTTTGTATTTTCATTCTCATGCAAACTCTCTCTCTTTCCTTTCCCAAATTCACCATTGCTCTAAGATCGTCAAGCTCTACAACCATCGCCGTTTACCTCCTCTGGTGAGGCTCTTGTTGATCTTTTCCGTTTGCTGCCATCGTCTAACTCCGGCGTAGTCAATACCGGCTTCACTTTTCTTCGGTGAGTTACTATTTCTCCCCGATTTAACTTCTTGTTTCAGTTTCTTGTTTCTTTACTGAACTCCACTGTTTTATCTGCTGCCTCTGCAATCTTGCTCATATCTTTGGTATTTTAACTTGTATCTTGAATTCCACCATGTATTTGAACACGTTTGTTTCATGATTCTGTTTTTGCCCAATTTGTCTCTCGAATACACACTGTTCACACACTTGTTGATTTCTGCCACTGTTCTTGGCCTAACACACCTATGCAAACTTTTTGTCTTGTGTTTCTTGATGGCTTCATCACCATTCTCGATTTTGAATCACGTTCCTATTTCTGTTTGCCACGTTTTTTTTTTCCAGATTCTTGCCTTCAATCTTCACTTGCCTACACTTTAGGATTGGGATTTGTCTATAGAACTTACAAACCTTAGGAAAAAATGACACAAATTCCCTTTAGATCCATACAAACTCTTTCCATAGTACATGTTTAGGTTTTAGCCGAGGTCCCTCAAACCCTTCCAAAACACTTCTTTCTGAAATCCAACTCCTCCAATTAAGCCGACGTCATGGGTATGTGGAAGCATAGGGTAGACACCCCAAATAAGTTAGAGTACTTTAGGCAGGAGTTTTCTATTCCTGCCGACGTCCACCTCAGGTTGGCAGGGGAGGAGTATTCCATTATGGCCAACGTGAACCTCATGCCTTTCCCAGTAGTGGCCTTTATCGAGTGCGGACTTAGGCTCCCATTCGACATCCTCTTCTGAGAAATCCTTCATTACTATAAGTTGAACCCAATGTAGCTCGCCATCAACTCTTACTGAGTTATCAACGGTATAATAGCCTTAGCCAAACAAGAGAGTGCTAGGGTAACTTTAGCCGACATCCAATACTGCTACACCATGTGTGGCCTCAAGTTAGAGAAAGGCTACATTTACTACCTTAAGCCAAGGTCTACAGAGTACAAAATTGTTGCCGACCTCCCAGACTCCAACAAGGGAGCCGGGGACGATTACTTCATTGTCTCAGGAAACTGGGCGTTCGCTCCAGATGATGGCCTCCAACTCTACCCTCTTAGCCGAACAGTTTTCGTTGAGGGTAATGGTAAGAGCCCAGTGTCAATGCTTGTTTTCAAAGTCTTCAATACTTTGTTTTTTATACGTTTTAACGTTTGTTTTCCTTGCAGCTCTTCCCTAGTCGGCAAAGGATTTCCGCAAGTCCTTTTTCTCGAGCAAAGGCTTGAAAAAGTTGTTAGACCTGCCAGTTCACAAGCGGAGAGCCCCCAACTACTCAACTTCATTCCCACTTACAAGTCGGTTCTTCCCGACATTCCAAAGAAGAAGAAGAGTCAGTCTCCTCCGTCCGCCACTACTCCTCTAACAACTTTATCATCTCGGCCAGATCAGGGATCAAACTCTGATCTAGCTGAGGAACCATTAACCTCGGCTCCATATCTGATCCCCCCATCTCAACGCAGACGCCGACACCGTACTGCAATCCTTGCCGAGATAGGTCGCAAAAAAAAGTCGCTGAGGATCTTTTGGCCGATATCCCTACCACCGTTGACGCTCAACCAGTACCATCTCAGCCTCACCCAAAGCTGAAACAAAAAAGACTGAAGAAGGCTCAGCCAAAGGCAACGGTGACTCAGATTGATATTGAGGACACCCTGCCAATTTCAAAACTGGCTGACAGTGAAAAGACCTCTTCCGCCGCCGAGAAGAGGCCTGTCGAGGTCGAACCATCTCAATCCACTCGGTCAAAAAGGCCGAGGTCTGAATCGCCCACAACATCGGGGCCAATGAAATCAAATGCGCCCTTGGCCCCCCCGATCACCATCGAAGACAAGCCGGTCAGAGTTGGCGACAGTGCGACTGACCTTGAAGTCGGCATCGCCCTCTCCATGGCTTTGCTACTTCCAAATGATCTTAACCGGAACGCCGAGATGAGCGAGTATGAAAACTTCGCTCTAATGCTCCAGCATTCTGTTCAAGTAAGTCTTTCACACTTAGTATTTTTCTTTCTCCATTCTTTCATACTTAGAGAATTTTACACACTTTTGTTCTGTTGATTTTCTTTCAGGTGATCCAGCACGCCCATTCCTTCTCAATGCAAGCTTTCGAAATGAGGAAGGAGTTGGCCGACAAAATCAGGGAGGTTGCTGGTTTGCAGAAGGCCATCAAAAGGGTCGAGGCAAAAATGAAGACCTTGTCAGATCAGGCTGCGGCAGCCATTAAAGCCAAAGACGTGGCCGAGGAAAAAGCAATGTTGCAGAGGCCATTAAGAAGATTCTTGAGGCCGAAAAGAAAGAGGCCGAAGAAAAGATGGCCGAGGCCTAAAAAGAACTCCAAGATGCCTTAGCCACAAAGGAAGCCGAGATCAAGGCCGCCGATGAGAAGGCATACGCAGAGGGGGCGGCCATTGTCAAGAAGGACTACAAAAAACAAGTGAAGCAGGCATGCAACAAGGGTTTCACCCTTGGTTGGATGGCTGCCCTCAAGAAGTTGGACGTCCCCGAGGACTCCCCCCTCAAGAATGCCGACGACCTCCCCCTGCCATTCCCGCCTACTCTAAGCCAATCCGAAGACGGTTCTGAGTCTGAAGATGAAGCTTTGGTTAGGAAGACGAAGGACGTTGCTGGGGCCAAGCCCCCTACTCTGAATGAGCAAGTCTTGGACTTGACTCAGGATGAGGAATGTGAGGTCTCCAAAGACGCTCCTCCTGAGAAGGTAACATCGGATGTGCCTATTGCCGATAAGAGCCTTGACCAAACTCTTCAAGAAATTGATGCCGAGCTCGCGGCTGAGAGGGCCGCCGAGATGTCTTCTCAGCTGTCTTCTGAACTCCAGACTCAACCAGCCATAGACGTCGAAGAGTCTTAGTTTGACGTTCTTCTCTTTTTTTTTTTCCTGTACCTTGTATTTTTTCCTTTCTTTTTGAATCAATGCAAGCTTAGATCTGGCCGAAGTGCCACTTTTGTAATTTCTGAATAACTACTCTTTTGGTAGGCCGAAGTGCCCTCTCCTTTTTGACTTGATTCTTCTGAATGCAAGTACAATTTCCTTTGTATGACTCTTGTATGATTCTGTACTTAGAATAATTTTGTATGCTTTCAAGCGTACACCTTATCTCTGCAATTTCCTTGGGGTGATATACCTCGGTTATACAAACCAATGGTTTACCTCGGCTAGTACACAAGTACTTCTTTTAATACAACCTTGGCCTTAACTTGTAAATTTTTTTCTAAAAAATTTCAACAAGTGTTTAGACCAATTTTTCTTTTAGTCATAACATCGGTTTAACTTCAACTTGTAAATTTTTCACAAATTTCAACAAGTGTTAAACGTAACCTCAGTTTAACTTTAACTTGTAAATTTTTCACAAATTTCAACAAGTGTTAAACATGACCTCGGTTTAACTTCAACTTGTAAATTTTTCACAATTTTCAACAACTGTTAAACATAACCTCGGTTTAACTTCAACTTGTAAATTTTTCACAAATTTCAACAAGCGTTTAAACTAATTTTTAGCTTGTAATTTCTACCTTTCCAGGAACCATTTTCCAACTCTCTGCCCCCCTAATGTGAACTTAGTTCCACTTGGGTTCTCATTGTGCATGTATTCCAGAAACAGCGTCAAGTATCTTATCAGTCACAAGTGTAAAAAATCAAGCTAAAACTTTATTTATTACTTCGGCTAATAACGAAGACAAAAAGTCTAATGATAGAAAAATTTCAAATTGCAAGTATTCCAGGGCCTTGGCAACTCTTTGCCTTCATTATCTTTAAGCCGATATGCCCCATTGCCCAATACCGAGATGATTCTATAGGGTCCCTCCCAATTCGGGCCAAGCTTGCCCTGTCTGGGATCCTTCTTGTTGCCGACGACCTTTCTCAAGATGAGGTCACCGACTTGAAACTCCCTTGGGTTGACCTTCTTTTTATAAGCCTTGGCAAGCTGCTACTGGTATGCTGCCAGCTGAATTGCAGCTTTCTCCTTTCTTTCTTCTAGCAGATCCAGATCTCGGGCTAATAATACATCATTAGTCCCATTCTCTACTCCCTAAGTTCTGATTCCTGGGATGCCGACTTCTAGTGGGATTACTACTTCTGTGCCATAAGCTATGGCAAATGGGGATTCCCTCGTTGATCTTCTCGGCGTAGTCCCGATATGCCCAGAGTACACTTGACAACTCATCCACCCATTTTCCTTTGCTGCTTGTAACCTCTTCTTAATCCCATCCAAGATAACTTTGTTGGACGCTTCTGCTTGTCCATTGCTTTGAGGAAAACTTAGGGTCGAAAAATAATTCTTGATTTTGAATTTTGTATAGAAGCTTTTGATTAGCTTACTGTCAAATTGTGTTCCATTGTTTGCAAACTATTGCTCTTGGGATCCCAAACCTGGTGATGATGTTCCTCCATATGAAGTTCTTCACATCCACGTCTCGGATCTTGGCAAGGGGTTCAGTTTCTATCCACTTGGTGAAGTAGTCTGTTGCTACCAGCTGGTACTTCCTTTGCCCAGTTGCTTAGGGCAGTTTTTCTAACAAGATCCATGCCTCATTGGGCAAACGGCCAAAGGACTGGATACTGGGTTTAGGTCTACTGCTGGTTGGTGTAATCAAGTGGTGCAAACCTTTGGCGCTTTTCACAATTTTTTGACATAGGTTTCTGCATCTTTCTGCATGTAGGGCCACCAATACCCCTGGGTAATGGCCCTATGAGCAAGTGATCTGCCCCCAACGTGGCTTCCACATACTCCTTCATGTATTTCGTACAAAAAATCTTCAACTTGTGAAGGATGTACACACCTCAAAAGGGGCCCAGTGAAGGATCTTCTGTAGGGATGTCCCTCTGCTGTCAGACTGAATCTTATCGACTTCAATCTGATCTTGTGTTGCCTCTTTGTGATCATCTGGCAGTTTTCTTTCTTTCAGGAATGTTATTATTGCATCCATCCAGCTTGATCCCATGTCCACACACAATGCTTCACACTCTGTGGTCAGTGGTTCGATGCTTAGGCCCGATAAGTAGTTAACCATTATCGTCCTTGCCTTTCCAGGTTGTATTGCATTAGCCAGGTTGGCCAGGGCATCAGCGTGACTGTTATCATCTCGGCTAATTTGCTGTAGTCGGCAATTCTGAAACAGGGCCACCAATCTGGTGACCTCCTTTACATAGGCCGACATCCTTTCGTCTCGGGCTGCGAACTCGCCTGTTGTCTGGTTGACTATAAACTGAGAGTCACAGAAGACTATCACCTTATCTGCTTCTATTGTTACTGCCAGTTTCAGTCCTGCAATCAGTGCTTCATACTCTGCTTTATTGTTTGAGGCCTTGAACCCCAAACGAATGGATTGTTGTAGTATTTGTCCATCTGGAGATACCAGTACTACTCCTGCCCCCGCTTCTTGTCGGTTTGAACCTCCCATCAACAAACAGTCGAAAGGAGTCGTCGATGTAAATGTTGCAGGGTCTTAGTTTTTCATCCTTCCTCTATTCTGTTGCCCTCGGCAGGGCTCCTTTTTGCTCGCTTGGACATTGTTCACCTCGGCTCAATGGAGCCCGATGTATGATGGATCCTGGTGTGAACTCGGCCACGAAGTCGGCCAAAACTTGGCATTTGATTGCTGTTCTGGGTCTGTATTCCAGGTCATACTGGCCTAAGGCCACTGCCCACCTGACTATTCTTCTTGTCAGATCTCCCTGCTACAACAGGAACTTCAAAGGATGTTCAGTTAGTATCACAATTTTGTGGGCTTGAAAGTAATGGTTCAGTTTCTTTGAAGCCATTACTAAAGCCAGCATTAACTTCTCCAAGGGTAAATACCTGGTTTCTGCATCAGCTAGGGTTTTGCTTACATAGTAAACGAGTCTGGATCATCGACCGCACTACCCTGCGGCCCACTCTGCAGCGCTTCAAAACGACAACGTTTTGAATGATTTTTTTTTCTTCTTTCTTCCTTCCTTCTTATTCAGCACCTTTTTCGTTTTTGAGCCCTAGCAAGAAAACAGACGTGGTAGTGAAGTTGAAAGAGGGAGACGACGGGAAGAGTAAAGCGGCGGATCGCGAGAGAACGGCAACGAGTAAGTCCAACGGGTCACCTATTGATGTGTGAGATCTTCGCCGAAGGAAGATGGAGGGAGAATCTTGGCGGTGAGGTCGATCGGCCATTGTTGACGCGTGAGATCAAATTGAAACTGTGATCTAGAAAATATAAAGAGATTTGAAGACTTAATGCCTTGTTCCATTGATATTTTTTTCCTTCTCTCTAGATTTCTATGTTTCTCTCTCTTCTTGTACATGTGATCTAGAAAATATAAAGAGATTTGAAGACTTAATGCCTTGTTCCATTAATATTTTTTTTCTTCTCTCTAGATTTTTATGTTTCTCGCTCTTCCTGTACATGCAATACATATCCACAACCATGGATTTGTGTTTTTTTTTTTGGTGATTTTGTGAGTGGTTTATGAAATTTTGGGCATTTAAAGTGTTAAAATTGAAATTGTAAACATGAAGAAAAACACATTTCCAAATCTCACTTTGCCATTGAAGTTGTCCAGTGAGAGGGAAATTAGATGAGAAGAAAGGAAGTTGGCAGCTCTATTTTTCTTTTCCACTTTCCTGTTTTTGGTTTGAATGTTCAATGGAGGTTGAGAACAATACCCACAAAGTTTGCAGAGAGAGAAAAGGAGATGAACAAAACGACGTGGTTTTGGTTAAAACAACGTCGTTTTGGACGAGTGCGGCAGGAAGGGCTGCAGGGTAGTGCGGCCGATGATCCGGACTCATAGTAAACAGCCCTTTGTTCCCCTTTTTCTTCTCGGATTACCACTGCACTTACCGCATGTTCCGAAACTGCCAAGTACAGGAACAGCTCCTCTCCAGGTTCTGGATTTGAGAGAACTGAAGCTGTAGTCAAATACCTCTTCAAGTTGGTCAAGGCGGCTTCACATTCTTCGGTCTATAAAAAGTCTGTGGCTTTTTTTACTAAGCTGAAGAAAGGTTTGCCCTTGTCTTAGCTTCCGCTTATGAACCTATTCAGGGCTGTAGCCCTTCCAGTCAGCAACTGCACCTATTTTGCCGACGTCGGGCTCTTTAGTTCTAGGATGGCCTTGATCTGATCTGGGCTGGCCTCAATGCCCCTTCTAGTCACCAAGTATCCCAAGAACTTACCAGATCCGATTCCAAATGCACATTTTGATGCATTGAGTCGGAGCCGATATGTTTTTAGGATGTCGAAGATTGCCCTCAGGTCTTCCAGATGATCCTTAGGTTCTTTGGTCTTCACGACCATGTCATCGATGTATGCCTCTACTGTTCGGCCAATTAGGTGTCTGAACATCTTGGTTACCAATCTCTGGTAAGTTGCTCCTGTATTTTTCAACTCAAAAGGCATCACTCTGTAGCAATACAGCCCTTTTGGGGTAATAAACGCAGTCTTCTCCTCATCTAGGGGGTACATGACTATCTGATGGTACCCCCTGTAGGCATCCACGAAGCTCATCCTTCCATGCCCTGAAGTGGCATCCACCAGTTAGTCAATCTTGGGTAAAGGAAAATTGTCTTTGGGACAGGCCTTGTTTAAGCTGTTAAAGTCCACGCAGGCCCTCCATTCACCATTCTTTTTCTTCACCACCACTGTATTCGATAGCCATGTCGGGTAATTTACCTCTCAAATGGCTCTGGCCTCCAGAAGTCTGTCTACTTCCTCTTCCACTACCTCAACATGCATCAATGTCGGTCTTCTTGCCCGTTGGATTACAGATTTGGTCGACCTGTCTACATTCAGTTTATGGCAAGTGACCTCGGGGTCAATGCCAGGCATTTCGTAAGGCGTCCAGGCAAACATCTCAATGTTTTCTCTCAAGAAAGCCTCCAGTTCTTTTTCCTCTTCTTCGGCTAAGCCCGAGCCGAGAAGGAAGAAGCGTTCCTCATCCCCTTGCTGGACAAGGATTTTCTTCAGGGCTTCTTCACTCTTCTCGGCTGGCTCTTTGCCGACGTCATCTAGGACTTTTACGTCCTCGTCTTTGATCTCTACTGTCTCTAGTTCTCGTATGCTGTAGGTGGATTTCATTGCTACCATGGAGCAGTTTTTTGCCCGCAGCTGATCCCCTTTGACCTCCTCTATCCCATGCTCTGTTGGGAACCGCAATAGCTGATGCAATGTTGAGGGAATGGCCTCCATCGCATGCAGCCATGGCCTTCCCAAGATAGCATTGTAGGGGGAGGGTGTGTCGATTATGGTGAATTCTGTTTTTATCTTTTTGGTGCCAGCCTGCACCTCCAAGCTTGCTGCTCCTAGTGGCCACGTCGGCGTTCCATTGAACCCGACCATTGGGCTGTTGGACTGCTCTATATCGTCTGGGTGAAGGCCAAGCTCCTTGTAACACTTGACATACATGATGTCACAAGAGCTGCCTTGGTCAATTAGGATGCGCTTCACTTGGCACTCCCCAACCTGGAGGGATACTACCAAGGCATCGTTATGTGGATATTGCACCATCTCAAGGTCGGCTTCAGTAAAGGACACTATTGGTCCCTGGCATTCCTCGGCCCGAGCTCTTTTCTCCCGGACCTGGTACACATGCTGCAAGTGCTTTACCTTCTGGGTCTCGCCCCGTATTTCGTTTTCGTTGACCTTCGAGTGAATTTCATTAATTACCCGAGGTCCACCTGCCTGCGGTTGCTGTGCTGGGGAAAGTGGGGCTGCGGGTGCCTGAGGCAGTCTTGCTTACTCTTCCCTTGTCCTTGCTTCATCTACAAGGTCCCTTAAGTGGCCTTGCCTTACCAGGTCTTCCAGGTGTGATTTCAGGGCTCTGCAATCCTGAGTCAGATGCCCATCTTCATTGTGGTAAGCACAATGCTTACCAAGGCTTCTTCCCATAAACTCTCCTGGTACCCTTGCTGGTGCTCTGAAATAGGGTTGGGTTCGGATTTTATCCAGGACTTTGTGAATTGGAATTCGGAATACAGTTGTGACTGCCTGTGTAGCCCTCAGTCCTATCTCTTGCTTGTTGGATCCGTTGTTACCTCGGCCTCGCTTCGGCGAGCCGTTTCCTTTCTCTTGCTTTGTCGCCTTAGTCCCTGGCGTGTCTTCCTCAGCTCTGGCATATTTCTCAATTCTGGCCATAAGTTCCTCCATGCTTTTTAGCAATGTCTTTGCCAGTGACTTTCGGAGCAGGCAATCATCTTTCAGGCTGTTTTTAAATGATACGACAGCCACTTCTTGGTTGCATTCAGGTATTCGGTTGAATACCTCATAATACCTCTTGGCATAGGCCCTCAGGCTTTCGTCCTCGCCAATCTTCAGAGCCATCAGGGCGTCTACCCTTAAGGGCTGTAGTTTGTTTGTCATGAACCTGGCCACAAACATCCCGGCCAGGCCTTCCCAAGTTTTCACAGTCCCTTTTGGCAATTTGTGAAGCCAATCTGATGCAATTTCCCCAAAGAATGAGGGGAACACCTTGCAAAGCAACGACTCGTTCCCAGTGTACAATGCCATTGAGTTCAGGTATAAACCGACGTGAAAGTTGGGGTCCGACTTATTGTCGTATATCTACAACCTTGGCATACTGAATCTTTTCGGGGCCTCAAATTTGTCAAACTCTACCGAGAATGGAGTCCTTGGTTTAACCGGGGAAGTTACCTCGGCATCTTGTTGCTTCCTCTTGAGGTAATCTCTCAAGTCTTCTTTGGTCTGCCCAGGAGCTCGGCTATCTCCTCATTTCAGTCTTTTAGGTGCGCTACTCTCAACTTCGTTGTGAGCCCTTTTCGACATTTCTCCATTAGTTGCGTCAAAGCACAACTTTTGCCTTTGAACATGCCGATGTTCTCTGGGGTCTGCTTTCTTGGTGCGATGTGTCCTTTGAGATTCTTCCTTTTTCGACTCTCCTCGCCCGACCTCCCTTGAAGGCCGGTGAGAGTGTTTTTCGCTCCTGGTGTGCTGGGGGGCTACAAGGATTGTTTCTGCCCTCCTTTCTGGGCATTGGCCACTGGAATCGATGTATCCTGTAGCGGGAACGGTGGCTACATGACGTTGTTTTGCATCATGAAATTGACGACCGATTGCAGGTCTGCCAATTTGTTCGCCATTCCCTTCATCTCATCATCCCTCCGTAGGCATCTATCTTTCCATACCTGGAGGTTATTCTCATTATAGTACTCATTTTGGTCTGATTTCTTCAGTACGTCATCCTCTTGGCCGACGTCCTTTCCTTTGTGATTCTTATCACCAGTCTCTTTGTTGCAGTTGTCTCCTTTGACGTCTAGGTCAATAGGTTTTCCACTCCTAGTAGGAGTGTCGTCCCTTACTTTCTCTTTCTGTCCGTCGTTGGCCATCTATTCTTTTTTCTTTCCCACAGACAGCGCCAAATTGTGTGTCAATTTTTGACCACACTGCCAAATTAGTACTTAGCTGGAGAGCACCGGCAGAATGGATTAAGCCCGAATGACCTGTAACAGAAACAAGAGATTTCGGTGGTGGTTCGTCCATCCGGGGGCACTCTAATGATCAAGTCAGTTATCTCTCAAAGATAGCAAAAATGCTTAACTCACTATTCAGAATATAAATTGCGTACCTTAGACCCATGTGGGTGCCTCTCTTTTATAGCCAACACAATCCTAGTCCCAATAGAAGCCTAACTCTAATGGACTTAGGATTACTGCTAATTTTGGACTCCTAGTAGGATTGGGATAAACTCTCTCAGAGTCTTATCTTTATCCAAACTGAAGTCCTCTCTCATTCTAGGACTCTTGTCCCTTATCCGCTTATTCCGAATTCCGGTTTTTTCGCATATAACCTCGGCTTAGCCGAGACGATCTCGGCGTCATGACCAGGACACATGGCACCTTTGCTAACACTTCGGCGTCACCTTGGTTACGTGTCGGTACTCGTAAAATATGTCCCCACAATGTTCATACAACTTTTTTTTTTATCAACAAAAAAAGAAACTTTATTGATTAAAATAAACATACAATACATACGAGTATACATCAATAAAAAGGAAGGCAAGAGCAATGCACTGCCTCTGAATCCTCCACTAATGCACTGCCTAACCTGACTGAGATTAGATATCAGATCCTGAGCTGAATAAGGAAGCCCTTTAAATAGGATTTTGTCCAAATAGCAATTCTAGTCTTCACAACTTCACTCAACTCCTCACTAGTAAACTGAGCACTAAACACAATCATCTGAGTTTCTGAACTGAATAACAAAATAGTAGGTACAACTCTCCAAATTTTCAATTCCATTTTGCCAAGCTTCACTCCAAACCACCACTAGAGCACACCTTCAACTATCCTAGGTGAAACCCACTGAAGATCCCACCAATTTAACAAGTCAGACCATACCTGTCATGCTCTATAGCACAAAAGTTGAACATGATTACTGGATCTTTTGCAAAAAGGGCAAACATTTGTTGCATCATCACTCACAAGATATACTCTTTCCGGCTGGGCCAGCTTAACAATTTGATGAGGTCATCCGATATAACTTTTGATTTGAAGATATATATAAAAAAATAAAAAAAAATAAAAAAAAGAAAGAAAAACAAAAACAAAAAGGTATGAAGATATAAATCAATCATAGAAATGGACACAATCCTCTCATATAAGATAGGTCACGCAAAATGATAAGAAAGTTATATTCAATTTTGAAACGGCTGAAATCATATGATTTTGATTATCAAATCGATGTAAATTTTTTACTGTATATAATGCAAACATATAAACTAACAAAATGAACAGTTAAGGTTGCATGAGGTTCATTTAGAAAGTATGTTCTACTTCCAGCTCCAATTTCAAAGGAGACCAATAGATATATAGCTGTAGCTTGCTCTATTCATCAACATCATATGCTACTAGCATTCCTTTGACATTGTCAATAATCTCATTCATGGTTACAATCTCTGCATTCAAGACCTTAGAAGACCATAAAGTTGCTTTAACATGTGTGGAAGCTTTTTCGGCAGCCTTGTTCATCTGCCGAGGAACCCATACCAGTTCCACATCCTTGAAACAACATCTTAAACAGTTTGACAAACTGTAAAATAAATAAAACCCAATAAATAACATGATATTAATGAAAATAATAGTAATAAAATAATATTCAATATAGAATGCTTACTGAAGCTTATCAAACAAGGGAGAATCAACTAGCATATCCGAATTTATTTGTTTAACTACTTTTTTGTCCGTCATCTCTATAATTAACAAACTAATCTCACTCTCCTTGTGAGAGAGCACCATTAACATGCCCTCGATGAATACCTCAAATTGGGCTTTCTTGATATCTATCTTGCCCTTGTTACTATACTGATAGCTAACTACCCCAAGTTTTCATCCCGTAGTAAAGCATAAGTCAAAATATCTCTATCTTGTTCAATAACTCCAATATTGAGTTTATGATAGTTTGTTGGAGGGAATCTCGAAACAAATCTTTGTGGTGGTTTGTTCCGTGTGAACTCCCAAGTGTCTTCTATAATTACCCTCTCTTTTATGATGTTGAGGATAATCGGAACATCTTTACTAGGACAAGAAATCAGCCACCGTGAGACGTCTGCCTTGGATAGTAATTTCTTTGGTTCATTGGTTTGTCCTTCATAGATTTGTTGATCTCTTTTTCATATTGAAAGTATGTACTTTTTAAAAGCTCCAAGTACTGCAAAAAAATAAAATAAAAAAAAATAAAATAAAAATTTAAACAACCCAAAGTTGCCTGAAAAAATTATGATGCACAATATCATCTTAATAGCAAACAACCCAAAAAAAATAAAAATAAAAAATACTTCGTCACTACAAGCTCCAACTACTTCTTGTGCTCTATTTACATCAATAAAATTTCTTTGGCCAATTAAAAAAAAAAAAATGTAGTGAGGAGGATATTCTAACATAGAGTCAAGTGATGGTGTGGATGCTCTACAAAAATTCAACATAATCACTCAAAGAACAAAAAGGACATATAATTCATAACTTTTTCACATCTCGTGTTTGTTCAGTTGAGTCTATTATATTTTATATATAAAATAATGTAAATGGGTGATTGTAATGGGTTTAGAAAATTAAGGAAATGCACTAACTTAAACTGAATGCCAATGGGAATTAGCATGATATCACGTCCTTAATTGAATCCGCTCAATTCCTAGCAGAGGAACTATCACTATTGGAATCTGCGAGTGAAGTATCAGATTCAATTAATAAATGTATTTCACAATCAACTAGTAACCCTTTAATGGAAGTTGAATTACAGTTGAATGTGGAGATGAAAACAAAACAAATATCATTTACCTATTGAAGAAGAACCAAAGTCATTACTAGAATGGCCTTAACTACTTGATCTACTCACAAGAATAATAGCATTTAATGAACAACCAAAATTCTCAAACTAACACAAATTCTTAATTGTTTCAATCAGAAGGGTTTTAACAATCATATTCATAAGTGATCAACTGGAAAACATAACACTAAAGTAGTTAAAACCAATTACACATAAATTGATCTTCAATTTGATATATAAATGTTGAGTTTTTTCTCTGTTTAGTCGAATCAATAATGCAAGTTAGATTTATTTGACAGATATGGCACCCACGAGAGCATAATTTCATAGGCAAAATGATAAATTTAAACAGCGCCTGGAACCATAGATTATCTACAAAATAGTTTCAAATCAAGCACCAAGACAACTACACAAGTCCAACTTATGCAATTTTCTGATGAAACAAAACATAACTAAAACCATAAATTTAACCGAAAGCAAAAATAAAAAAAAATAAAATAAAATAAAAGGAACTTGCAATGCAAGTGTGCATGTGTGTGAATTATTCAAACACCACATACTTTACAAGTAACTTAAAAAATAAAACTATGGCTACAAGAAGCATAAATAGAATTGATTTTAGAAGTGCGAAGGAGATGAAGAAATTGATCATCATGAAAAGAAAGAGGTAGTTAGCGCATGCCAAAAATTGATTGAGAGAGAGAGAGAGCTCCATACCTAATATCTAGTTGGAGAGAATGCCTTCACTTCAACGATGGAACCCAACAGAGGCTTATAGTTCCGTTGTTGCTAGAATTCAAGGGTTATACAGAGATTCAACAATGGAACCCAGCAGAGGCTTTTTCTTGTTAATGTAAATCAAGGGTTACACAGAGGAATAAAAGAAGAGGGAGAGACGAAATAGAGAGAGTGAGGGAAGTGGGATGGAAATAGGAGGGTTAACCAGTTGCCCCGGTTTTCAATCTTTTACCATTAAACAATTCAATGGTCTTGATCAATTCGTTATAATCTAAGGGCTAATAATTAGGTTGCATATTGTCACGGCCTTGGTAATTTCCAAGCACTCCATGCGGCACTTAGACAATCTCAAGCCTTACTTGACGATGCTAAGTCAACCTAATTCACAAACTTGCAAGAAAGACAAGTAAGAAGACAATGAGAGTTTGAGAGAACACCTTTTGTATTCACTTTGAGAAAGCTTTACAACTCTTGGATGGATTGGAGCAAATGAGCTCCTCTCCTATTTATAGGGTCCCTAGGAGCATTCTAGAACTCTCAAGAAAATGTCATGCAGAAACTTCCCATGGAAGCCTTCTTTACAAGCTACAAGAATTCTAGAATGCCTTCTAGAAATATCTAATTATATGTATAAGTGTATAGGTTCTTGAATTCCCTAGATCCTTCTAGAATTTTCCATAGTCTTCATATATGCTAAAGTTTGCTAGGGAGTTCTAGATTCTTCCATTAGCCTCTCTTTCTTGCATGCTTCCCTCTGGATATTTTGGAGAATTCCGTAGGGGCATGACAATATGGTGGGCAACTTTAAAGGGGTAGTTTTGAAAGGACATATTGTATGCATTTTTAAGAGTGTAGCATAGTTTTGCTCATTTTATTTCTTATTAAAAACACCCAAGTATTTTTGTCTTTCATTTATTAATTTGAAAATTATGTGTACGCAATGCGATCCATAATTCATTACTATTCATTTACGGGATGAACTATGTAATATTACTTCTCATTTCCATTTTTTAGTGGTAAATCACTAAAATTCAAGTTCATGGAATAAATTTTTTAATTATTTTTTAGCTTAGTTTTAATAGTGATTCGTTAATTTTAGTCGTTTAAATTGGACTTGATCCAACCACTTGGACTTATTTAATATCTTACTTTTGGCTCTCTAGTGCCCTAATCCTAGCTCTGCCCCTAGTCATTCATCCCCTATTCTTAATCCAAATCTGAAATAAACCAAATAAGACATACAGAGACATATATCACAATTTTTTTTTTAAAAAAAATCCCTCAAAACAACGTTGTTTTGATGAGCACAAATTTCAACCCTTCATTTCTCGCGCTTTCTCAGGAAAAGTACTATAGATTGCATTACAATTTTTACAATACGGATGATATGGATTCTGAACTCGTGATGAGATGAGTCAAACTAACCAATTTACTTCTATTTTAGGTTAGGTTCATATTTAGTCTGACTCAATGAGATCGGTTCAGTTTTTGAGTTTGCTAATAATTCAAACCAAGCTGAGCCATATATGTACCCTTTTGTGCGCCACTGGCCAAAGCACTTTAAAATTCGTTAAGAAGAACATATGCAATTTGGAATTTATATAATAGTATAGATGGATAGATTGTGATTGAATGGAACTAACTGACTTGCTTTTATTTTGGGTTCACATTTAGTGTGAGGCAATAGGATCGGTTCGATTCTTTAAGTTTGCTTTTTAATTCAAACCAAGCCGAGCCATATATGTACCCTTTCGTCCACCACTAGCCCAAGGACTTTAAATTCTCTATGTTCATCTGTTAGTAAAAATTATGCCAAGGCTATGATCGACAAAGACTTTACAATAATTCAAACAAACAATCTACCAAAAGGATCAAGCAATTATGTAATTTATTCAAATGCCTCAAAAAAAAAAAAATTGAAAACTTTTATGGAACAATTGACAGTTACAAAGTAAACAAAAGATAATTTCAAAAAGAAACTACCAAAGTTTACAAGAGTCCCAAGTTATAAATTACTGAAACTACTCCTAGATTGAGAGAACTACTCCTAGCCAATTAAGTCCCTCATGATTCAATTCTAAATCAATTTAGTCCTTGAAAAAAAATATAGAAGTAAACTATAAATGCAGAAGTTCTATTAATTATTATGAAGCCCTATTCTCTATTAATATAATTATAAAATCCCTATAAAATTGCTTGTGTTTAGAATTGGTATCAGAGTTTATTTTCATAGCCTTGCCAATATAAGTATATGATTACTAGTATTGAAATCTGTGTAGTTGTTTTTATAATGTTTGGTTTTTATAGCTCTTATTCTTGTCTTACTAGCAATTAAGTTTTCACATTAACTGAGGAATCTCATTTTTCATGTCCGATAGTCCATGTACCTTATGTATACTTCATTCTTAGTTCGGATTTTGGAATTGTTGAGTAATTGAACCAATTTTTCCATATAGCTAATGTATTTGGCACCAAATGTTTTTGCTTTGGCTCTTCCTTTATGGACTATAAAGTTTTTGGAGATTGTTGGGTAAGGGAATGTTGTCTAAGTGCTGTCTTTGAATTATACAGGATAGAGAGCCATCTCTTTTTCAAGATAGTTTTATTTTTTGCAAACCATTATGTATAAGATTTGACATGGTTCCCCCCATTTTCAGTATAGCGATCCCAGTTTCCCTTTTTTTTAATTGTTATATCCGGACTTAAGTTCCGTGGAGTTGGTTGTTGTGTATATCCTGTTTACGTCCTTTACTCTTTGTATTTGAGTCTTGGGTTGTGTTGGGTAGGTTTGAAACAGGTTGGTTGAGCTTAGGAACCGAATGTAGTTGCCCAGATTTTTACCTGTCCGCTCGAGCGGGGCTTTTGACGCTCGAGCGGGGCCTTTGTTGTAGCTTCTCCGCTCGAGCGGAGGTTTTGGTGCTCGAGCGGGAAAATCACCCATCCAGTATCTCCTCTGCAGTGGTGGACGCTCGAGCGGGATTTTGGACGCTCGAGCGGGAGTTTGTGTGTGACGCTCAAGCGGGGAGTTGGACGCTCGAGCGGGGACCTGGTTCTGCAAAAGTACTAGGAGGGTGTATCCGGCGCTTGAGCGGCGGTTTGGACGCTCGAACGGGAGTCTGTGATTGACGCTCGAGCGGGGGTTTCCACGCTCGAGTGGGGCGACTGGTTTAAGGCTCCGTGTTTTGACATTTTAAGATCACTTTTTCACATCTCTTCTCTCTCTTACTTTTCCAAAACTCCATTGTAGAGCCTCTCTATCTAGAACCTTGCCTTCCCTCTTGGTATTGATCTAGTAGGAGTTGTTTCCTCATCTTTGGCCTTTACAAAAAGTTTGTTGATCGTCGAGGGCTATCTTTTGATCCAAGAATCTCGGGATTTGGAGCATTTCCGTTTTCTTCATCTTCTTCGTTGGGTGTCAACTTTTGAGGTAGGGATTCCTACTCACTATTATGGGTTTTAACCTAGATTATTGGGCATTTTGTTAAATGGTTTGATTTTGGGATCTAGGGTTTGAAAATGTTGAAAGAGGGTTTTGTTATTTTGATTCTAAAATGTGTAATTTGGGTTTCAAAATAATGGTATTGATGTTGGTTGTTGATATATGGACCATTGGGTCATTATTGGAAAGAGGGGTAGAAAACCCTAATTTGTTGTATAAATTAATTGGTATAATTAATTTGGAAAAAGTGTTGTTATTTGGAATTGAGTTGGAAATAACGAAATTGGCTCATTATATTGTAAAATGGTGGAGTTTCATTTATTAATCGCTCACTTTCGAAAATATTGATATTTTATCTATTGGAGCTATTATTATCTATTTAGAAATAATTGCTTGGGCTACCGGTGGAGGGTAGTTTTGATTGTTGTAGACAATGCATGATGATTAGGCGAACTAAAACTAATCAATTGGATGTGTCATAGAGTATGACGGTTGATAGAATACATTAACGTTATATACTGATTGATTGTGTATATAACCTATGTGTATATACGTTGTGTGTGTGGGAGGAGATAGGGGATGTACTCCACGGTTTAGGGGAAGATAGGGGATGGACCTCTAAACCAGATGTTGTTTGGGAGGAGATAGGGAATGGACTCCACTGATACAGCTCATAGGCTTGTCAGTTAATGTGTTGATATAGCTCATATGCTTATCTATGGAAGTGTTGATATGGCTCATATGCTTATCTATGGAAGTGTTGATATAGCTTATATGCTTATCTGTTGAAATGTGGATGCAGCTTGTATGCTTATCTGTTGGGATGTTGATATAGTTAGTATGCTTATCTATTGTAAAATGAGAAACGTTTAATATGAGTCACTGTCTCATGTAAGTTGTTGGCCAGGTTCTGAGCCATTGTTGAAAAGTGTGATCGTGATAAGAAATGGAAAATGAAATGAACTATGAACATAGTGGCCGTGTAATGGTAATGGATTAAGAATTGATTTATGGGAATTAAACATTTATCAATTGGTAATGTCTTAGTTATTGCTCATACTGTGTTTAGCATATCTCTACTGGGCGTTGGCTCACCCTATATGGGACATTATTTTCAGGTACAGGTAGCATGCCACCTCCAAGGACATAGCTTGGATGATGATGAGAGTTGAAGACTCTTTTTTTGTTTATTTTGTTGTATTACATGTATATCAAGCCAAGAGCTTATCTTGTATAGAGTTAGTACTCTTCTTTTGTGTAACCAAGTGTTGACTTGGAAAGCGGTAAGCCCGTAGGGCATTTGCTTTTGTTGTTAACATGTAATACTATTGTAAGAACTACTCTGATGAATAGAAATGGATGATTTCTCTTATATCAATGCATGTCTAAAGTGATGGGTTTTATGTATTTTTTTGAGGGCGTTACATTCAATATCTATCTTTTATGAAGAACGAGTTCAAATGCCCCGAGGAAAGTATAAAAAATGCTATTCAAAAGCAAACCAATCCAGTTAAAAAAATATGGTCCAATGCTGACATGGCTCGGTGATTGACTGTATCTCCATTTGTGGACATTGATGACATTCTTCAAATTGTACAACAAAGGAACCTAATTATAAGTGACTCTTGGGAATTCACAACAAAGGATCCCCTCGTCAATTTGTTTCGAGAAGACCACCCAAAGGTTTTTCAAACAGAACGTGGATGCCAATTTTCAAAAGGGAGAAGCCGATTGTGGCATTGTTGTAAGAGACGAAAATTTGGAGATTATTGATTTCTTTCACTACAACTACAGCTGTGAAAATATAAAAGAGGCAGAACTGGATACTCTTATTATGGCGATGGAGATGGTTCAGATGAAATTTAAATCAATTAATTATTGAGATGGATCAGTGGGATCTTGTCCTTGACATTAATTCCCTCAAAATTCCAAAAAATTCTGTCTACGTCGAGAAAATTTTGTAAGTACAATACCATAAAATATGTGGGTGTTTTGCATAATAATTATAGATTTAATGGATCTAATGTGTTTCAACAGTTTCGCCAAGAATTTGTTGCATTCTTTTAAGGATGCATCACTAATTTGGGTTCCCCGAGAGATGAACAAGGCTGCCAATGTGATTTCATTACTTGATCTATATAAAGATAACAAAGATAAAATCATAGACTCTTTTCACCGATACATTGTGCAGGACAAATATACGATAGTGGATTATGTGCTTCCTCCCCGTGGCAAGTTAATACTTCTCATTTTAGTATCCAAAATAAATAAATGGAAAAGGTGTTTCGTTTTTTAAAGGATGAGAGCAGACGGAGATGCAGACTTCCTAGTACATATGACTCATTACAACCCATGTTTTTATAGCATCACTAGATATATGGGATTTTTTTTTTTCCTCTTCATGTTCTTTGTGTTAACATATATAGTCAACTTTTGAGGCCAATCACGGTAGGCTAGTAGTAATTGTCAAGGGAGTTTTGTGTGATTTGCTCTCATTTTTGTTTCCTCTTTGTCATAATATTGGTCTTAATTTAATGTATATGGTAAAGCCATAGTAATGAGTTTGAATTCTTCATTTCAATGCTTTTGGGGTGAATGGGTTGATAATTGTTAACTATTCATTGTTTTAAGAATTTGTGTGTAATTTGATGATTACATCACTATCAATTTCAGGTTTTGAAGCTGAATCTTTTTGTACCTTGCGTGCAGACAGTTGTATTACGGGAGGTTTTTACTACAAGATGTAATGGATGTCGATTGGGATTGTAATATGAATTGTATTGTGGATTGATTTATTTGGCAATGTTATGGATTTCTATTGAACAATGCATGTTTTATTTTTGGGATGTACTTTGGATGGATTTGCACAAATTAGTAACCATGGTGGGACTGGGACATATCTTGCTTTTTTTTCCTGTGGGTTTGAAATTCAAATGTATAACTTGCTCAATATTTCAAACAGTTAAAGTGAATTTTATAGTTGTGACATTTCCAAACTTAAATTCCAAACTTAAATTTCATATTAACAAAAACTAACTCTATTCTATATATATTTTTAAAAAGTATTTTTAAATTAACACTTCAGTTTATTTCTTTCTTAATGGATGGTCTATTAAGTATTTAAATCTAAGAAAAAAATAATAAATATTCAACATTCAACATTCATTGAAAGTACTAAATAAAATGGGAGAAAAGACAATTTGGCATGTCCTTAATGTGTCCTCGAAGTGTTCCCGGCGTGTCCTCTGAAAATAAATAAATTAAATAAG
>CM069914.1:47567738-47672191 GCA_036172215.1 Camellia granthamiana
AAGCGAGGCCGAGGTAACAACGGATCCAACAAGCAAGAGATAGGACTGAGGGCTGCACAGGCAGTCACAACTGTATTCCGAATTCCAATTCACAAAGTCCTGGATAAAATCGAACCCAACCCTATTTCAAAGCACCAGCAAGGGTACCGGGAGAGTTTATGGGAAGAAGCCTTGGTAAGCATTGTGCTTACTGCAATGAAGATGGGCATCTGACTCAGGATTGCAGAGCCTGAAATCACACCTGGAAGACCTGGTAAGGCAAGGCCACTTAAGGGACCTTGTAGATGAAGCAAGGACAAGGGAAGAGTAAGCAAGACTGCCTTAGGCACCCGCAGCCCCACTTTCCCCAGCACAGCAACCGCAGGCAGGTGGACCTCGGTAATTAATGTAATTCACTCGAAGGTCAACGAAAACGAAATACGGGGGCGAGACCCAGAAGGTAAAGCACTTGCAGCATATGTACCAGGTCCGGGAAAAAAGAGCTCGGGCCGAGGAATGCCAGGGACCAGTAGTGTCCTTTACTGAAGCCGACCTTGAGATGGTGCAATATCCACATAACGATGCCTTGGTAGTATCCTTCCAGGTTGGGGAGTGCCAAGTGAAGCGCATCCTAATTGACCAAGCAGCTCTTGTGACATCATGTATGTCAAGTGTTACAAGGAGCTTGGCCTTCACCCAGACGATATGGAGCAGTCCAACAGCCAATGGTCGGGTCAATGGAACGCCGACGTGGCCACTAGGAGCAGCAAGCTTGGAGGTGCAGGCTGGCACCAAAAAGATAAAAACAGAATTCACCATAATCGACACACCCTCCCCCTACAATGCTATCTTGGGAAGGCCATGGCTGCATGCGATGAAGGCCATTCCCTCAACATTGCATCAGCTATTGCGGTTCCCAACAGAGCATGGGATAGAGGAGGTCAAAGGGGATCAGCTGCGGGCAAAAAAACTGCTCCATGGTAGCAATGAAATCCACCTATAGCATACGAGAACCAGAGACAGTAGAGATCAAAGACGAGGACGTAAAAGTCCTAGATGACGTCGGCAAAGAGCCAGCCGAGAAGAGTGAAGAAGCCCTGAAGAAAATCTTGTCCAGCAAGGGGATGAGGAACGCTTCTTCCTTCTCGGCTCGGGCTTAGCCGAAGAAGAGGAAAAAGAACTGGAGGCTTTCTTGAGAGAAAACATTGAGATGTTTGCCTGGACGCCTTACGAAATGCCTGGCATTGACCCCGAGGTCACTTGCCATAAACTGAACGTAGACAGGTCGGCCAAACCTGTAATCCAACGGGCAAGAAGACCGACATTGATGCATGTTGAGGTAGTGGAAGAGGAAGTAGACAGACTTCTGGAGGCCAGAGCCATTTGAGAGGTAAATTACCCGACATGGCTATCGAATACAGTGGTGGTGAGAAAAAGAATAATGAATGGAGGGCCTGCGTGGACTTTAACAGCTTAAACAAGGCCTGTCCCAAAGACAATTTTCCTTTACCCAAGATTGACCAACTGGTGGATGCCACTTCAGGCATGGAAGGATGAGCTTCCTGGATGCCTACAGGGGGTACCATCAGATAGCCATGTACGCCCTAGATGAGGAGAAGACTGCGTTTATTACCCCAAAAGGGCTGTATTGCTACAGAGTGATGCCTTTTGAGTTGAAAAATACAGGAGCAACTTACCAGAGATTGGTAACCAAGATGTTCAGACACCTAATTGGCCGAACAGTAGAGGCATACATCGATGACATGGTCGTGAAGACCAAAGAACCTAAGGATCATCTGGAAGACCTGAGGGCAATCTTCGACATCCTAAAAACATATCGGCTCCGACTCAATGCATCAAAATGTGCATTTGGAATCGGATCTGGTAAGTTCTTGGGATACTTGGTGACTAGAAGGGGCATTAAGGCCAGCCCAGATCAGATCAAGGCCATCCTAGAGCTAAAGAGCCCGACGTCGGCAAAATAGGTGCAGTTGCTGACTGGAAGGGCTACAGCCCTGAATAGGTTCATAAGCGGAAGCTAAGACAAGTGCAAACCTTTCTTCAGCTTAGTAAAAAAAGCCACAGACTTTTTATAGACTGAAGAATGTGAAGCCGCCCTTGACCAACTTGAAGAGGTATTTGACTACAGCTCCAGTTCTCTCAAATCCAGAACCTGGAGAGGAGTTGTTCCTGTACTTGGCAGTTTTCGGAACATGCGGTAAGTGCAGTGGTAATCCGAGAAGAAAAAGGGGAACAAAGGGCTGTTTACTATGAGTCCGGATCATCGGCCGCACTACCCTGCAGCCCTTCCTGCCGCACTCGTCAAAACGACGTCGTTTTAACCAAAACCACGTCGTTTTGTTCATCTCCTTTTCTCTTTCTGCAAACTTTGTGGGTATTGTTCTCAACCTCCATTGAACATTCAAACCAAAAACAGGAAAGTGGAAAAGAAAAACAGAGCTGCCGACTTCCTTTCTTCTCATCTAATTTCCCTCCTCTATCTCACTGGACAACTTCAATGGCAAAGTGAGATTTGGAAATGTGTTTTTCTTCATGTTTACAATTTCAATTTTAAACACTTTAAATGCCCAAAATTTCATAAACCCACTCACAAAATCACCAAAAAAAAAAAAAACACAAATCCATGGTTGTGGATATGTATTGCATGTACAGGAAGAGCGAGAAACATAAAAATCTAGAGAGAAGAAAAAAAATATCAATGGAACAAGGCATTAAGTCTTCAAATCTCTTTATATTTTCTAGATCACATGTACAAGAAGAGAGAGAAACATAGAAATCTAGAGAGAAGGAAAAAAATATCAATGGAACAAGGCATTAAGTCTTCAAATCTCTTTATATTTTCTAGATCACAGTTTCAATTTGATCTCACGCGTCAACAATGGGCGATCGACCTCACCGCCAAGATTCTCCCTCCATCTTCCTTCGGCGAAGATCTCACACATCAATAGGTGACCCGTTGGACTTACTCGTTGCCGTTCTCTCGCCGATCCGCCGCTTTACTCTTCCCGTCGTCTCCCTCTTTCAACTTCACTGCCACGTCTGTTTTCTTGCGAGGGCTCAAAAACGAAAAAGGTGCTCAATAAGAAGGAAGGAAGAAAGAAGAAAAAAAAATCATTCAAAATGCTGTCGTTTTGAAGCGCTGCAGAGTGGGCCGTAGGGTAGTGCGGTCGATGATCCAGACTCGTTTACTATGTAAGCAAAACCCTAGCTAATGCAGAAACTAGGTATTTACCCTTGGAGAAGTTAATGCTGGCTTTAGTAATGGCTTCAAAGAAACTGAACCATTACTTTCAAGCCCACAAAATTGTGATACTAACTGAACATCCTTTGAAGTTCCTGTTGTAGTAGGGAGATCTGACAAGAAGAATAGCCAGGTAGGCAGTGGCCTTAGGCCAGTATGACCTGGAATACAGACCCAGAACAGCAATCAAATGCCAAGTTTTGGCCGACTTCGTGGCCGAGTTCACACCAGGATCCATCATACATCGGGCTCCGTTGAGCCGAGGTGAACAATGTCCAAGCGAGCAAAAAGGAGCCCTGCCGAGGGCAACAGAATAGAGGAAGGATGAAAAACTAAGACCCTGCAACATTTACATCAGCGACTCCTTTCGACTGTTTGTTGATGGGAGTTCAAACCGACAAGAAGCGGGGGCAGGAGTAGTACTGGTATCTCCAGATGGACAAATACTACAACAATCCATTCGTTTGGGGTTCAAGGCCTCAAACAATGAAGCAGAGTATGAAGCACTGATTGCAGGACTGAAACTGGCAGTAACAGTAGAAGCAGATAAGGTGATAGTCTTCTGTGACTCTCAGTTTATAGTCAACCAGACAACAGGCGAGTTCGCAGCCCAAGACGAAAGGATGTCGGCCTATGTAAAGGAGGTCACCAGATTGGTGGCCCTGTTTCAGAATTGCCGACTACAGCAGATTAGCCGAGATGATAACAGTCACGCTGATGCTCTGGCCAGCCTGGCTAGTGCAATACAACCTGGAAAGGCAAGGACGATAATGGTTAACTACTTATCGAGCCTAAGCATCGAACCACTGACCACAGAGTGTGAAGCATTGTGTGTGGACATGGGATCAAGCTGGATAGATGCAATAATAACATTCCTGAAAGAAGGAAAACTGTCAGATGATCACAAAGAGGCACACAAGATCAGATTAAAGTCGATAAGATTCAGTCTGACAGCAGAGGGACATCCCTACAGAAGATCCTTCACTGGGCCCCTTTTGAGGTGTGTACATCCTTCACAAGTTGAAGATTTTTTGTACGAAATACATGAAGGAGTATGTGGAAGCCACGTTGGGGGCAGATCACTTGCTCATAGGGCCATTACCCAGGGGTATTGGTGGCCCTACATACAGAAAGATGCAGAAACCTATGTCAAGAAATGTGAAAAGTGCCAAAGGTTTGCACCACTGATACACCAACCAGCAGTAGACCTAAACCCAGTATCCAGTCCTTGGCCGTTTGCCCAATGAGGCATGGATCTTGTTAGAAAACTGCCCCAAGCAACTGGGCAAAGGAAGTACCTGCTGGTAGCAACAGACTACTTCACCAAGTGGATAAAAGCTGAACCCCTTGCCAAGATCCGAGACGTGGATGTGAAGAACTTCATATGGAGGAACATCATCACCAGGTTTGGGATCCCAAGAGCAATAGTTGCAAACAATGGAACACAATTTGACAGTAAGCTAATCAAAAGTTTCTGTGCAAAACTCAAAATCAAGAATTATTTTTCGACCCTAAGTTTTCCTCAAAGCAATGGACAAGCAGAAGCGTCCAACAAAGTTATCTTGGATGGGATTAAGAAGAGGTTACAAGCAGCAAAGGGAAAATGGGTGGATGAGTTGTCAAGTGTACTCTGGGCATATCGGACTACGCCGAGAAGATCAACGAGGGAATCCCCATTTGCCATAGCTTATGGCACAGAAGTAGTAATCCCACTAGAAGTCGGCATCCCAGGAATCAGAACTTAGGGAGAAGAGAATGGGACTAATGATGTATTATTAGCCCGAGATCTGGATCTGCTAGAAGAAAGAAAGGAGAAAGCTGCAATTCAGCTGGCAGCATACCAGTAGCAGCTTGCCAAGGCTTATAAAAAGAAGGTCAACCCAAGGGAGTTTCAAGTCGGTGACCTCATCTTGAGAAAGGTCGTCGGCAACAAGAAGGATCCTAGAGAGGGCAAGCTTGGCCCGAATTGGGAGGGGACCCTATAGAATCATCTCAATATTGGGCAATGGGGCATATCGGCTTAAAGATAATGAAGGCAAAGAGTTGCCAAGGCCCTGGAATACTTGCAATTTGAAAATTTTCTATCATTAGACTTTTTTGTTCTTCGTTATTAGCCGAAGTAATAAATAAAGTTTTAGCTTGATTTTTTACACTTGTGACTGATAAGATACTTGACGCTGTTTCTGGAATACATGCACAATGAGAACCCAAGTGGAACTTAAGTTCACATTAGGGGGCAGAGAGTTGGAAAATGGTTCCTGGAAAGGTAGAAATTACAAGCTAAAATTAGTTTAACGCTTGTTGAAATTTGTGAAAAATTTACAAGTTGAAGTTAAACCGAGGTTATGTTTAACACTTGTTGAAAATTGTGAAAAATTTACAAGTTGAAGTTAAACTGAGGTCATGTTTAACACTTGTTGAAATTTTTGAAAAATTTACAAGTTAAAGTTAAACTGAGGTTACGTTTAACACTTGTTGAAATTTGTGAAAAATTTACAAGTTGAAGTTAAACCGAGGTTATGACTAAAAGAAAAATTGGTCTAAACACTTGTTAAAATTTTTTAGAAAAAAATTTACAAGTTAAGGCCAAGGTTGTATTAAAAGAAGTACTTGTATACTAGCCGAGGTAAACCATTGGTTTGTATAACCGAGGTATATCACCCCAAGGAAATTACAGAGATAAGGTGTACGCTTGAAAGCATACAAAATTATTCTAAGTACAGAATCATACAAGAGTCATACAAAGGAAATTGTACTTGCATTCAGAAGAATCAGGTCAAAAAGGAGAGGGCACTTCGGCCTACCAAAAGAGTAGTTATTCAGAAATTACAAAAGTGGCACTTTCGGCCAGATCTAAGCTTGCATTGATTCAAAAAGAAAGGAAAAAATACAAGGTACAAGAAAAAAAAAAGAAGAGAAGAACGTCAAACTAAGACTCTTCGACGTCTATGGCTGGTTGAGTCTGGAGTTCAGAAGACAGCTGAGAAGACATCTCGGCGGCCCTCTCAGCCGCGAGCTCGGCATCAATTTCTTGAAGAGTTTGGTCAAGGCTCTTATCGGCAATAGGCACATCCGATGTTGCCTTCTCAGGAGGAGCGTTTTTGGAGACCTCACCTTCCTCATCCTGAGTCAAGTCCAAGACTTGCTCATTCAGAGTAGGGGGCTTGGCCCCAGCAACGTCCTTCGTCTTCCTAACCAAAGCTTCATCTTCAGACTCAGAACTGTCTTCGGATTGGCTTAGAGTAGGCGGGAATGGCAGGGGGAGGTCGTCGGCATTCTTGAGGGGGAGTCCTCAGGGACGTCCAACTTCTTGAGGGCAGCCATCCAACCAAGGGTGAAACCCTTGTTGCATGCCTGCTTCACTTGTTTTTTGTAGTCCTCCTTGACAATGGCCGCCCCCTCTGCGTATGCCTTCTCATCGGCGGCCTTGATCTCGGCCTCCTTTGTGGCTAAGGCATCTTGGAGTTCTTTTTAGGCCTCGGCCATCTTTTCTTCGGCCTCTTTCTTTTTGGCCTCAAGAATCTTCTTAATGGCCTCTGCAGCATTGCTTTTTCCTCGGCCACGTCTTTGGCTTTAATGGCTGCCGCAGCCTGATCTGACAAGGTCTTCATTTTTGCCTCGGCCCTTTTGATGGCCTTCTGCAAACCAGCAACCTCCCTGATTTTGTCGGCCAACTCCTTCCTCATTTCGAAAGCTTGCATTGAGAAGGAGTGGGCGTGCTGGATCACCTGAAAGAAAATCAACAGAACAAAAGTTAGTAAAATTCTCTGAGTATGAAAGAATGGAGAAAGAAAAATACTAAGTGTGAAAGACTTACTTGAACAGAATGCTGGAGCATCAGAGCGAAGTTTTCATACTCGCTCATCTCGGCGTTCCGGTTAAGATCGTTTGGAAGTAGCAAAGCCATGGAGAGGGCGATGCCGACTTCAAGGTCAGTCGCACTGTCGCCAACTCTGACCAGCTTGTCTTCGATGGTGATCGGGGGGACTAAGGGGGCATCTGATTTCATTGGCCCCGATGTTGTGGGCGATTCAGACCTCGGCCCTTTTTGACCGAGTGGATTGAGATGGTTCGACCTCGACAGGCCTCTTTTCGGCGGCGGAAGAGGTCTTTTCACTGTCAGCCAGTTTTGAAATTGGCAGGGTGTCCTCAATATCAATCTGAGTCACCGTTGCCTTTGGCTGAGCCTTCTTCAGTCTTTTTTGTTTCAGCTTTGGGTGAGGCTGAGATGGTACTGGTTGAGCGTCAACGGTGGTAGGGATATCGGCCAAAAGATCCTCAGTGACTTTTTTTTGCGACCCATCTCAGCAAGGATTGCAGTACGGCGTCGGCGTCTGCGTTGAGATGGGGGGATCAGATATGGAGCCGAGGTTAATGGTTTCTCAGCTGGATCAGAGTTTGATCCTTGATCTGGCCGAGATGATAAAGTTGTTAGAGGAGTAGTGGCGGACGGAGGAGACTGACTCTTCTTCTTCTTTGGAATGTCGGGAAGAACCGACTTGTAAGTGGGAATGAAGTTGAGTAGTTGGGGGCTCTCCGCTTGTGAACTGGCAGGTCTAACAACTTTTTCAAGCCTTTGCTCGAGAAAAAGGACTTGCGGAAATCCTTTGCCGACTAGGGAAGAGCTGCAAGGAAAACAAACGTTAAAACGTATAAAAAACAAAGTATTGAAGACTTTGAAAACAAGCATTGACACTGGGCTCTTACCATTACCCTCAACAAAACTGTTCGGCTAAGAGGGTAGAGTTGGAGGCCATCATCTGGAGCGAACGCCCAGTTTCCCGAGACAATGAAGTAATCGTCCCCGGCTCCCTTGTTGGAGTCTGGGAGGTCGGCAACAATTTTGTACTCTGTAGACCTTGGCTTAAGGTAGTAAATGTAGCCTTTCTCTAACTTGAGGCCACACATGGTGTAGCAGTATTGGATGTCGGCTAAAGTTACCCTAGCACTCTCTTGTTTAGCTAAGGCTATTATACCGTTGATAACTCAGTAAGAGTTGATGGCGAGCTACATTGGGTTCAACTTATAGTAATGAAGGATTTCTCAGAAGAGGATGTCAAATAGGAGCCTAAGTCCGCACTCGATAAAGGCCACTACTGGGAAAGGCATGAGGTTCACGTTGGGCATAATGGAATACTCCTCCCCTGCCAACCTGAGGTGGACGTCGGCAGGAATAGAAAACTCCTGCCTAAAGTACTCTAACTTAGTTGGGGTGTCTACCCTATGCTTCCACATACCCATGACGTCGGCTTAGTTGGAGGAGTTGGATTTCAGAAAGAAGTGTTTTGGAAGGGTTTGAGGGACCTCGGCTAAAACCTAAACATGTACTATGGAAAGAGTTTGTATGGATCTAAAGGGAATTTGTGTCAGTTTTTCCTAAGGTTTGTAAGTTCTATAGACAAATCCCAATCCTAAAGTCTAGGCAAGTGAAGATTGAAGGCAAGAATCTGGAAAAAAACGCGGCAAACAGAAATAGGAACGTGATTCAGAATCAAGAATGGTGATGAAGCCATCAAGAAACACAAGACAAAAAGTTTGCATAGGTGTGTTAGGCCAAGAACAGTGGCAGAAATCAACAAGTGTGTGAACAGTGTGTATTCGAGAGACAAATTGGGCAAAAACAGAATCATGAAACAAATGTGTTCAAATACATGGTGGAATTCAAGATACAAGTTAAAATACCAAAGATATGAGCAAGATTGCAGAGGCAGCAGATAAAACAGTGGAGTTCAGTAAAGAAACAAGAAACTGAAACAAGAAGTTAAATCGGGGAGAAATAGTAACTCACCGAAGAAAAGTGAAGCCGGTATTGACTACGCCGGAGTTAGACGATGGCAGCAAACGGAAAAGATCAACAAGAGCCTCACCAGAGGAGGTAAACGGCGATGGTTGTAGAGCTTGACGATCTTAGAGCAATGGCGAATTTGGGAAAGGAAAGAGAGAGAGTTTGCATGAGAATGAAAATGCAAAAGTGGAGCGACGAAGAGAGAGGGAACCAGTTTTGTCAAAAACTCGAAGAGGCGGCAAAAAAGCAATTGATGTGCCTAGAACAACGCATTTGTTAGACGGCGCACGCAGGCGCGAGGTAACTTAATGATGCGTATCAGACACGGTCCAGTGGGTTAAAAACACGTGGCAGAAACGATTGAAATGTTGTGCGTGACAGCTCATGCGCGTGATAGAACTCTTGGAGTTATGATTTAAATAAAGTTAAGACCTCGGCGATGAGGGCGATCTCGGCTAAATAAACTTGAACAAGCTAGGTTTTTGGTTCTAAAGCCTTGATGAGACAGATTACGGGTCCTGGTGTGAAGCTGACGAATTATGACCTCGGTAAAGGATGATAAAGCAAGATGACCGACATGCTATACGATGTGATGATATAGGTTCCATCACCTCAGGATGCCGAGGTAATAGAACCTAGGGGGCAGTTGTGGGAACATATTTTCCGAGTACCAACACGTGGCCAAGGTGACGCCAAAGTCTCAACCGAGGTGCCACGTGTCCTGGTCATGACGCCGAGATCGTCTCGGCTAGGCCAAGGTTATCTGTGAAGAAACAGGAATCCGGGATAAGCGGATAAGGGACAAGAGTCCTAGAATGAGAGAGGACTTTAGTTTGGATAAAGATAAGACTCTGAGAGAGTTTATCCCAATCCTACTGGGAGTCCAAGATTAACAGTAATCCTAAGTCCATTGGAGCTAGGCTTCTATTGAGACTAGGATTGTGTTGGCTATAAAAGAGAGGCACCCTAATGGGTCTAAGGTACGTAATTTATATTCTGAATAGTGAGTTAAGCATTTTTGCTATCTTTGAGAGGTAACTGACTTGATCATCGGAGTGCCCCCGGATGGATGAACCACCGCCGGAATCTCTTTTTTCTGTTGCAGGTCGTTCGGGCTTAATCCATTCTGTCGGTGCTCTCCAGCTAAGTACTAATTTGGCAGTGTGGTCGGCAATGGACACACGCAAACATTAACAGAAAAGCAAAAGTCACAAACTAGATCTTCAAATTAAAGCCTTAGTACTTTGGCAGTATCTTCGCTCCCTGGACCAGCCATGCAATATCTAAGGCCACCTGTTCTTTTGACATCTGTCACAAAGTGCCAAATAAATTAAAAAGAATTGAGCGTGGCACAATGTAGGGAACGAAAAAGGACATATCAAGAGGGAAGAGATGCAAGAATTACAGATATATATCAGTAGAGAATAATCCGTCAATGAACAAAAGAAATGAAAAAGAATCCATGGCCAGAAATGAAAACAAATATGTTTTCCCCTTTTTTAGATCAGGAAAAAGAAAGTATATAAATGAAAATCAACACAAAAGAAAAAGAATTGAGGTTGGAAGGGGGTGTTAAGAACTGAATTAGTCTTGAATTCTCATGAAATGCAACCAACAATGATTAACTAGCATTTGAGACTTCTTTTATGTTTTAAATGAACCATCCTAAGTATCATTATCTCTTCTTTGAAGCCAGAGACGCAACCACCACAAGGAGTACATACATTAGCTTGTTATTGCCGAATATATGCTTCGATAGTGTCACCCTCTATCTCAAAAAATTCAAGCAGCACTAATATGGATGTAAATGCAGCCTTCTTCTCCTTGGCCGCCAAAAGCAACTTCTTTTGTTCATTGTAGGATGTTGGTTTGTACTCCTCACAAATTAGTGCTTCCAACTTACTTATAAATATATTCGTGGATAGATATGCGTCCATTTAAAGTAGAACCATCTCTGATCTGAGACATGAGTAGAGCTACCTCTTCCCTAGCAGTCATCAAAAGAACAGCCAGCTATACAACATTTCCTTCCCTTGCATAGTGACAAATTTCTAGCTCAGTTTTTTTCGTGTTCAATACAAGTACCCTGATAGAATCTATCTGCTTTTTCTACAGGAATGTTAATGTTCAAGATCAACAAGCTTCTCAAAATTTCTCATCAATGCCATCACACAATTTTTTGAACTATTAAAAGCGTAAAACATTAATTCTTGGCAAACAATTTGAGCAAAAATGCAGTCAAATGATTAGAGAGAGAGACAGAGAGAGAGAGAGAGAGACAGAGAGAGAGAGATGGGGGGGAACCTCTATGACCATGCTCAGCCCTACAAGCAAATCAAAGAAAGGTTTTCTAGGATTCCACTCAAAAAATATTGATGACTTGGAAAGCAAAGTTCTAGCCAAAAGAAGAAAAAAAAATCTACTATAAATCAAAATTATATTTATAGCGATTAATTCTGAAAACAAATTTATCCTTATCATCATCGATGATTATACCCCTAAGTTTGTAGTCCTCTTTTGGAGAGATGTCAAGCCCTAAATCAAAATTATCGCTGCATCTCTACTAATGTGGACATAATTGAAAGACTAGATCACATTTCAATTTCAACAATATAAAACAAAACTTCGTAACTGTACAGAGAGACAGGAGGAAAATAGAAAGGAAAAAAAAAATTTTGATGATATAAGAGGACTTTGAATGATAGAGCACTTAGCATACCTCATTATTCAAACCCATCAACACTTGCTAAAGTTCAAACTTGTCACAAATGCCTATCCTAATGTTTGCACCACATTTTATTTTTCTGTCGATTGTGGCCTATTAGTTATGGTCAAGTTCGATTATGGTCTGTCGATTAAAATTATAAACTATTTTCAAAGAATAACCTTGGCCACATTTGTTTTTATTATTTCTATCGACATGTATGTTAATATGGCATGACAAGTATGCTAGTAACGTGACATGGAAGAGATAATGATGTGGCTTGAAAAGATTAAATAAAGCCAATAAAGATATTTGTTGAAATCAATTAGAAACCATATGCTAAAATCGGGGAATCAATATCAAGTCAAAGCACAAAATTTGCCAGTAGTTCCTATGAAGATATGGGATATGATTGAGTGGGGCAAAGATCAAGGAAGATCATGCATTGATAGCTACAACATGAGGTGGCCAAGCAACTATAAAAGGAGGACTTGAAGAATAAAAAAAGGCATCTCTTAATCATCAAACACTCGCAAAGAGTTTATCTAGGAGTAGTTTAACTTAGCATTGTTAGGAGTAGATTAGTGATAGCTTTTTCCAACCCCCCACTTCTCTTCTTTTTGTCAATTGCTGTATTTTTCCTTTTTTTGTTCTTGTTTAAGTTAGTGTAACTAATAGCAAGTGACAATTTGATCGAATAAATATATATTCTGTTATGTTCCATTTCTTCTTCATTTAATTACCTTCAAGGAAGTCGTTAATTTGTTTAAGGCATAGAATTCAATCACAAAACCTGATTTTTATTTGTGTTTATTCAAATGTCGATTGGGCATGAACTAGATTTTTACCAACACCTTCATACCAACAAAAGATTTCATCATTATGTAAGAAGAAAAGAAGAACATGAATATTTACCTACTTCACTCCACAGTAGTTCGAAATGTTAATTTGTAAGTAACCATTGTAATACAGTTATTATAATAAAGAGTCAAGGAAGAGAGAAAGGAACCTCAAAATGTGATGTTTAGAAGAGCAATAATTTAAAGCAAGACGACAACATCAACATTCAACACTTTCAATCGATTCGCCAAATCGTATCTTTGAACAAACCACAAGGGCTGAACTTCCTACATATGTATATATACATTACATAGAGCTAAAGAGAACGTATGAGGTCAAGAAATGCGTCCGACACTTCTTAGGAGTCTGACTAAGAAATTAATACATGATCGACACTATTACACTTACAAAACTTGATTATCAAAATTTTGGAATTTGACAAATCACTATCTTATACAAGTTGGAAACATATATTTGCTAAGACTAATGATATTTAAATTTCACTTAAATTTGTAGAAAAATGAAAAAGGCCCTTAATTCTTTTATTAAAGAAGAGACTTTAGGAGGATGAAAGGCTTATTGTAATTATGTATGCATGATATACTTTCTTTGTAAGATGAGATAAGATATGGTGATAATAAACTCTTATGAACTATTTAAGCATTCTTGTTAAGAGTATGAAATATTTACTTATCATCTCATCTATAGGAGATTTTTTTTTTAAAATCCCTAGTATTAAGATTTTATAATGTCTAAGGTCCCTCAACATCGATCTAGAGAAAATTTAATCCAGAGAATTTCTCTGGACCTCCCAGAGAATTTCTCTGAGAAAATTTACACAGTGGCCAAAATCCCAAACAATTTCTCTAGACAGAAATTCTCTCCAGAGAAAATGGGTTGGCCAAAAAGTGGCTTTGAGTCCCAATTCTACAAAGGAAGAAAGAAAGAAAGAAAAAGAAAAAGAAATGACATACTTGAGAAGCTAAACAAGCCTCCTAGAAAAGCCTGTTCTTTTTCATCTCATTCATCAACTCCATATTTGAATCAACACTTGATTTCTTGTGCAATCCAGCTTTAGTAGTGTTGCTCAGCCCCACTTCATCATCATCATCATCAGTCCAATCTTGATCCAGTTCCCAGAGAATTTATTTGGACTTCCCAGAGAAATTCTCTCCGGAGAAATTGACTTCCCAGAGAAATTCTCTCAAAACTAAAGAAATTCTCTCCAAAGAAATTATGGAATTCCCATAGAATTTCTCTGGACTTTCCAGAGAAATTACGCCAAAGATGCATTGTCGTTGCCATCCTAGATTACACATATACAGAGAGATAGAGAGACAGAGAGCTTGAATTAGATCCATGTTCGTTAGATTACGAAAACGGAGAGAGTTTATGGAAATTGCAAATGCGTTAGGAGTAAATTTGCATAAACAAACATAATTCAGATTCAATATGACCAAATATGGGAGGAAAATTTCACATAAACAAAACAAAATAAGAACCAATTCCCATTCAGTCGCATAAATTACAGTGCATATGAGCTAAACACAAGTTGTAAAAAAACACACAAGTCACAAACGAAGAAATTGAAAACCAAGTTCAATTATGAGAAGTAAATAAAAGGGAAAACAAAATTTGAATCACCATATTTGTCTAAGGGGAGCTTTCCGAGCCGGAAGTTGGTGAGAGTAGAACATTTCAATTTTCTCTGTGTTGTTCAATTTTCTCCGGTTTGAACTCAGAGAAATTTGAATTTTCTCTAGTTTGAACCCAGAGAAATTCTTGAAGTCTACAATTCAGTCTACATTTCAAGAGATTAAAATGCAGAAAAGGGATTCCATAGATAGCTACATTGAAGAAAAGCTTCAATTTTCGAAATTAAAATAGAAGATAATAAAGAGAGATTCAGCAATCCAATTCAGAGCGATTCAACAATCAACGAAGCCGTTAATAAAATAAATTCGATCTCCGCTTACAAAATCAACAATTCCACATTCAAATTGCACGCATTTACATGAATTTTTCCTTAATCTGAGTTCGACTGCAATGAAGAGAGAGAGTACAGATACAGAGAGAATAAGAGTGTAGGCACAACTACAGAAGGAGATGTTCAGAATTGCAACAACTATAGAAGAATCAAGCTAACGTATCATATAATGAAAGTGTGGGAGAGAGTGATGGAATGTCAATTAAAAGATGTAACAGAGGTGTCAGGTAATCAATTTGGATCTATACCCGGTAGGTCAATAATGGAAATGATCTATCTTTTGAGGAGAGTAATAAAAAAGTATAAAGAAAAGAAAAGAGACATTAATATGGTTTTTATCGATCTTCAGAAAGCATATGATAGAGTGCCTCGAGATATAATCCGATGGGTGTTAGAGAAGAAAGAGGTGACAAAAGGTTACATTAATGTGATTAGGGACATGTATAAAGTTGTGGTGACCACTATTAGATCGTCTGCTGGAGAGACAATTGAATTTCCAATTACTGTAAGGTTACACCAAGGATCAACCTTAAGTTCTTATCTTTTTGCTTTAGTTATGGATGAGTTGATGAGAAATATTCTGGATGATGTGCTATGGTGTCTACTTTTTGCAAATGATATTGTGTTAGTGGATGAGACTAGAAGAGTTAACACTAAGTTGGAGACTTTGAGAGAATCACTTGAATCTAAAGAATTTAAGATAAGTAGAACTAAGACAGAGTACATGGAGTATAATTTCAGTAATAGTAACAATGGAAGCAGAAGAGAAGTGAAGATTGAGAACCAAGAACTACCTAAAAGTGAACATTTTCGTTATTTAGGATCAATTATCACAACAGTTGGGGAAATTAGAGCAAATGTGGTCCATAGAATTAAGGCGAGGTAGCTTGAGTAGAGAAGTGTGTCTGATGTACTGTGCGATAAATGAGTACCCACTAGACTAAAAGAAAATTTCTATAGAACGACTATTATACTAGCGATGTTGTATGGGACAAAATGTTGGGCAATTAAAAAACAACATGCAAATAAGATGAGTGCTGTTGAGATGAGGATGCTAAGGTGGACATGTGACAAGACTAAAAAAGATAGAGTTAGGAATGAGTATATTCGTGAATAGGTAGGAGTAGCACCAATAGAAGATAAGCTGAGAGAGAATAAATTGGAATGATTTGGTCATATACAATGGACACCAACAGAGGCAGTAGTGAAGAGATGCGATACCATGATAATAGAGGGAAGTGTTAAGAGAAGGGACAAACCTAGATTGACGTGAATTAGTGTAGTAAATAGAGATATGAATCTCATTAATTTGACTAACCAAATGGCTTTTGATAGAGTCGAGTGGAGAAGAGGGATTCATGTAGCTGATCCCATTTGATGGAACTTAAGGCTTAGTTTGACTTGGGTTATCTGGGTCGCCCATGGGTCATCTCGTGGGTAAAGTTGTTTAATTAGTTTTGGTTTATATATCTTATTTAGTCTTAGATGCATTTTTTAAAATTAAAGATTTAGTAGTTACCTTTTTTAGTTCTAATTGGTTTAGGAAGTCTCCTAGGTCTATATAAAGTCATGTAATACCTATAATTTAGTAAAGTTGATATTTTAGAGATTCAGAGCTTTGAAGCTTTCTTATGGATTGTGTTTATGTGATGCAATCAAACCTTAGGTGTGATACCTAAAGGATTCTAGGAGTGATTCCTACACCCTAGACATATCTTCTTCTTCTCCTCCTTTCATTCTCTCTTAAATTTCAGCATTTTCACAGCCTCAGAACAGCCCCTAACAGCACTGTCCTGCATCAAATACCCTGTTACAACTATTATTTACTCTCCAAAACAGCCCCTGATCTCTTGTATTCCTGTCACCCTTACCAAAGTAGCCATCCTACATCAGGGATTTTCAAGGGTGAGGAATTGGAATGGGAGAGGCTATTTGGGGTGAGAGAAGTGCCAAAAAATGAGAGTGAGTGGGAGAGAGAGAGAGAGTAGTGCAAATGCTTCACATGGAGCATGAACAATAACTTAAGAGACTGCCATCAAGCAAAGGTATAAGACAAGAACTGCATGTCTTCACATAACTAAGAAGTAGTAGGTATATTTACGGGTCAGCTTCTGTAAGGTTCACCCTTGAAACCACCAAAAGATTTTGGCATACATTTTCAGTTGGTTCCAACATGGTCTCAACTTTGCCCTCCCACCGCAGCAACATATATATATAGATCATGACCAAAATATTTATATATATATAGAAAGATCTATATAAATAAAAGATATATATACACTCATACAACATATATTGGTTCCAACGTGGTCTCAACTTTGCCCTCCCACCACAGCAACATATATATATATAGATCATGACCAAATATTTATATATATATATAGAAAAATCTGCATAACTACAAGATATGTATACACTCATACAACATATATAGACAGAATAAAAAAGGAAATGGAAGGGAGATATTGGTGAAAACGAAGAGAGTTCAGTGAGGGGAGAAATAAGGGGTGAGGGGCTACAAAGATCGAAGAGGGTGAGGGAAGTGACGAGTTCTGAGAGAACAAAACAAAATTTTGTTTCCACTCAAAGAACTGAAAGAGAAAGAGTTCCCCTCCAAAACATGGGAAAGGGCAATTTATCAAGACATCTAGCTCGCAATAAAGTTAGGGTCTGATGGAAATGACAAAAGGGGAGAGGGAGAGAGAGAGAGAGAGATCATTATATCATTCAATTCAATCTATATCCCAATGAGAGAGATGATGATAACCCTTAAGGGTAGTCATCTCTCAACAACCAATGGGATTGTGAGATGCTATGAAGCATGCTTCTTTGAATTTACTCTTTCTTGAGTTTCTTATACCCTGCATCATGTGTACTTTAAAAAAATGCCATACCCATACCCAGTATATATTGGGTACTAATACTTTGCAGGGTACTTCTCATGCATATTGGGCATTCAACACATGAACCCACATTAGTACCTAGTATATACCCTAGTCATGCCTCAACTAGAATAGTACTTTCTTATATACATAGATGGGCTGGATGGGACTTTTTTCTATATTAGCATGTTTCTAGAATTAAGCTTAGGTTTGTAGGTTCTTTAATGTAATACCATAAAACTCCAATTTGTACCTTACTTTTGACATTAAGGAGGTTTGCATTTGGTTTTCTAACTGTGATATATAATGCAATATAAAATACTTTTACATATAGTGCATTATAAATAAGACTTTTTTTTTTTCAAACATACCCCAATTGTCCCCGTACCCTACTTTCTTTAAGTTTTTCCATGTTATGTACCCGTATAGTACTAGTACCAACACCCATATACAAGTTTTATAGGCGCCATTTATCTGTTGGACATAACATGTAATTTCACGGACCAATAAGGTTTCACCATAAATAAAAACATAGGTTTTCGATGTTGCATTTGTCTAAGACTCCAAATCTGTGCCACATCAAAAGATCATACATTATAAGCAATCTAAACAACTTAATTGTTACAGAAAAATTCAGAGTTGCTCCAAAAACTTTCCTCACCATGGTAAAAAATAAACAAATAAAGAGGTAATCTTCTCACCTTTGTATTGTCATTCACTTTCCCGTCTCGCAACTTCATCGTCACCAGCCTGGTATTAATTGCATACTTTGTAGGTTGTAGATATCCTTCTAAAATATACACACAAATAAATAAATAACACGCATAAAACAAGTGTAACAACATTTTTTCTTTTTCCTTTTCTTTTTTCTTTTTTTGTGATTTACTTCCTCTTCCTTTTCCTTGATATATGGAACATTTAAAAACTGTTAAAAGGCAAGAGTCAGCCACTCACCAAAATACCTCATGGGTCTTGGCCTTTCTCAATTAGCCAGTATCATGTCCACAAAACAGAACATTCATCAATACTAATAATGATAAGTATTTGGAGAAGTGGAGTTCAATTAATTAATAACATTTTTCCATCAACCAAAGAATGAAAGACAATATGAAACAAGCATCCAGAAAGGTGATATTAAAAGAATGTCAAAATCCCAGACCAGAGCTTGCTCAAATTGACACCTTTGTACTTTGGCGGTAACCTTTCTCCCTGGAGCAGCCAATAAAAATCTATGGCCACCTCCTCTTCTGTTGACAAGAAGAAAATACTATGCTGTGAAGAATCCTACAATGAAAGAACCAAAAAGAAAGAAAAAAAGAAATTATGACCAAACCAAGGTTGTTAAAATCGGAATCCTACATAGGATCGGTGAGAGCATCTCATGGATTGGATCGTATGATTCGATTGAGGATGGTAAGATTCTACTTTATTAAAAATAATGTAAAAACAAAAATCAAGATGATGCATATTAAAAAAATAATGTGAAAAATAAAAAAAATTCAGCGATCCTACTTACGATCCTACTTGCGATCCTGCTATAGCATTGATCCTACATAGATTTGGATTGTTTTGACAATTTAGGATCGTAAGGTCGTATGATCCTACGATCCGGATCGTAATTTTAATAACCATGGACCAAACACAACAAAAGGAAAAAGAAAGAAATAAATAAGTCATGCAAGCCTTTCAATGCACCAACACATTTGACTTGACCCCTCTTTTCATGTGGCATGAATATCTTATATTTTGGGGTCATGAATCATCGAGGTCTGTAATGACCATATATCATTTTTCCCATAATGTCGTTTGCCCACAAATTGCCAAAATAGACCAATTCATACAAAGGAGTAGCCACCTAATTTTATGGCGAACTAGAAAACCATTTAACTCCACTTAATTTAGGCCACTAATCTGTCACAATCAAATAACTTGGTTTGGGAGTTTAGGTACGAAAAGGGAAGGTCATTAATTTGAATGCACCTCTCGCACAACCAATTGATTTGCCTCTACTAATTCCTTTTCATGAGAATTATTTTCTTATTTGATTTCACATACTCAATTTAATTCACCTGATCCTTTAAACTAACTTACCATATAGCAAAAGGTAATATCACTTATTTTGGAAACTTTCCATACTTCTCATGATTTTTTTCCCAAAAATAATTGTAGGAAACTTTCCATTTTTCTAAAACAAATAGTTGTCAAAGAAGTATGAAAAAAATCCAACTTAGGCAATATTACTCAAAACACTCGAAACAAACATAGATATAGCAAGTAAGGCATCCAATCATGTTATTTGAATTAGAAGACAATGCAAACACAAGCAATCTGAACAATGAGGGAAGATGACTATTGGCATATAAATTTCAACCAAATTTATGTTAAAATTTCAAATACGGTCAATCAATCAATGACACGTATAGAGTCTACGAAAGGAACGTTGTATCTTAACGACGTTATTCAAGATACTCAAACGACACGTGGAGCCTACAAGACTTGAAGTACAATATGCTCAACCAAATGATGACACTTGTGGAGCCTACAACAAGGATGCCATAGAGGATGAAATCCAAAAAATCAATACAGTTAAACATATATGATTATGCCTAAATTCAAATGGTGTTATTATACAATTTGAAATTCAAAATGAAGATAAGATGCTCTTATCACATGGATGGCCCTCTATAAATATGAGGACAATCACATCAAAGGACGGAGGAGAAATCAAAAGATCAAAAATCAGAGATTAGAGAGAGAAAGAAATCAGAAGTCGAAGAAGTCTTCACAAGGAAGAAGAAGAGAAACCAAGAGAACTCGAGAGCCTGGATTGCAAACATCTAATACAATGGCAAGCGATAGGTAAAGGGTTCCAAACCCAACAGTTGTATTTGTACCTAAGGGTTCTAAATTCTTACAATTTCAATAAAACAATTCTTTTCCTTAAATTGTCTTCTGCTAATTTTTTATTCTTCGTTAATCAAAGGTTTAGTTTTAATTAAAATGGGTAGTTAATGATTTGTAATATAGATCGGAAAAAGGAGCCTAATATCAAATAATCAACACAGTTTAATCTAAAAACTAAATAGTAGACATTTGTAACATGAATTCCAAAATGTGTTGCAACACTTCATGTTTCGAAATTTGTGTCTACAATGACTCACTGCCGTTCCTCAGCTCAGTACACAATATACATGACCTAAAGCATGGATTTTAATGCAAAAATATATAATATGAACCTAAGGGCTCGGTAGACATCTAAACATGGGATATATGCATAGAATCATGATTTTAAACAAATAAAGCATCTAAAAACAAAGAAACGCAGCAAGATAGATGAATAAACAGCGAGTCTCCAGGTTGTTAGGTCCCTACTTGTTGCCAATTCCGCAAACAAACTTAGTTTAATTGAGTTGTAATTTTTCCTTGTTTTTTGGTCTTCCTGCTAAACTAAGTTGTAATTTTTTCCTTGTTTTTTGGTCTTCTTGCTCGAGCGGGAAAAGATGCACTCGAGCGGAGTATGCACCTTCTCGGTAGTTTGGCTTGTCTGCAAAAATACTAGGAGGCGTGTTTTTGTGCTCGAGCGTAGACCTGTTTATTTGCACGCGTTTTAGTGATACCCGCTCGAGCGGCAAGTACTCCGCTCGAGCGGGTATCGCGGGTCTGTTCGCTATTTAAGCTACTATTCTGTCTAGTTTTAGGTCAAAGCTTCCAAATCTGTTTTGAGGGTTCTAGGATTTTCTTCTGGGACTATTTTGCTAGTTTTTTTTGATGTCTAGTTAGGTATTAAACTCATGGTTTGAAGAGTGTACATCAACGAGGTGATTGTTTTATTCAACAAGAAGAGTGTTCTTCTTCGGTGGAATCCGGAGATTCAAGTGTGGAGTTTTCGAAGGAGTTTGATGCTACGCGCAGTCGTTGATTTGACAATGGATGTTGTGGATTCAACATCAATCTGATCAATTCCGAGATGAAGGTTGCGGTGAAAGAGATACAGATTATTGAAGACAAATTGACAGCGTTTGAGTAATTTGTTTGGTAAATTTGTACTCTGTCTTCCTTTCATAATGGATTGATTTGTGGCGTTTTGCCCATGGTTTTTTAATAGGTGCTCCAATTGTGGTTTTTCCACGTAAAAAATCTTTTGTGTCGATTTATTATTTTTGAAGCAACAATCTAAATCACTTTCGTATGTGCTAGATGATTTAGATTATTAGTTTTAATTGTTTGGGAATTGGTACAATTAAATCTTAATCTAATCACAAATCACTTAGGTTTTTCACAGGCCCATATGCATGAATAGACAAGTTATGCAATCTAAACGAATGATACAATGCAAATAAACAATAAAAGAAAACAACGATAAAATCTAATGATAAAATTTATGGTTGTTAGTGGATTTCCATGCAATGCAATCAACAGTGATTAACTAGGCATTTGATTGTTCTTTGTAATTCCCAAGTATCATTAACTCTTTATGATGCTAGAAACACAAGGAGTACTTACATCCTCATCTTGTTGCTGCCGAAGCCAAAAATATGTTTCGATAGTGTCACCCACCATCTCAAAAATGTAAGCAGCTCTACGGTAGACATAAATGCCATCTTCTTCTCCTTGCAGTCCCGAATCAATTTTTTTTCATTGCAGAAAGTAAATTTGGACTCCTCATAAGTTAGTGCTGCCAACTTACTATAGATACATTGGCGGATCGACATGCCTCCATTCGATGTAGAACCATCTCCAATCTGATACAATATTGGAGCCACCTTTTCCCTAGCAGTCACTAGAAGAGCAGCAAGCTCTACAACTTTTCCCTCCTTTGCATATTAACAAATTTCTAACTCAGCCTCTTTGGTGTTCAATACAAGCAGCCTGATACCTTTTATCACATCTTTCTGCAGGAAATTTTAAATCTAAAAATCAGCAAGCTTCATAGAATATATATATATATATATTCTAATCAACGCCATCACAATGTTTGTGAACTAGTAAGAAGATGAAATCAACTATTCAAATTATTAGAGAGAGACAGAGACGGAGACAGACAGTGAGAGAGAGAACCTTAATGAACGAGCTGCATAAGAGTGCAAGCATCTCAAAGATATATTGCAGCTGCAAAAAGAAATGTGAGCAAATGTATATTAAATGTGCTCCTCCTAAGAAAGGTAACTGAAAAAATACGAATGGAGATGAGTAAACAATTAAACACATCGATCATAGTTCCATACGCTAACGGCTCAACAGCTGCATTCAGCGGCAGCTTGCCTTCTAAGCTTGCATTATTTGGACCAAGACCACAACACCTGTGATCCAATGGAGCTCCATGGTGAATAAATAACTCAATCAAGGCACCATTACAAGTTTTAGCCAAGGAATGCATCACCGGCAACCCAAGAGAGAGAGTGCAGTAGAAATCCATGGTCTGACCCGTCTCTCCTCCAAGCAATGCGGTGGCACATTTAATGGCTCTGTATTCGAAAATCCAGTCCAAGTGCTGCGGCAAGACCACGGGATGTCTATCGCAATAGCAATTAATTCTGGACACAAAATTTTCATTGTTATCTTCACCGATTATGCGCTTAAATTTGTAGTCATCTTCTAGAAAGAACGCAAGCTCTGAATCAGAATTATCGCTGCAACTCTGACAATGTGGAAACAATTGAAAGACCACAAAATATTTCAAGAATACATTTGTTTAAAAACGAAATTCAAATGAAGAGCGCATACCTCATCATCCCAATCCATCAACACTCGCTAAAATTCAAGTTATCTTCACAAACACCTGTGCTTCATACCAACAACAGATTTCAACATCGTGTAAGAAGAAAGTAAGGAAGAAAGTAAGGAGGAAAGCTTAGGTCTAGGCTTAGGTTTAGGGGTATTAGGGCCTTGGCTAGGCTGACGGACTGGGCATCTAGCCGAGCCGGCGGGCTTAGGCATGGACTCAAGCCTGGGCGGATCTGGATTCTTTTTTTAATTTTTTATTAAATTTTTTTTATTTTCATTAAAAACAACGCTAGGTCCCAGCTAGAGCTGCAAATGAACCGAGCTGTTCGTGAACAGGCTCGGCTCGGCTCGGTAAGGGCTCGGCTCGTTTAGTAAACGAGCCGAGCTCGAGCTCGATTATTGGGCTCGTTTCGTTAACGAGCCGAGCTCGAGCTCGCCTGTGTTCTGCTCGGTAGGCTCGGCTCGTTTATCTATAATTAAATTATATAATAAATATATTATTTATATATTAAATAATATATAAATATATATAAATACATTATTTATATATTAAAAATATATAAATATATATATAAATAATAATATAAATGCATTTTTTATATATTAAATAATATAAATAATATTTTTTATTTAAAAATTTATATTTAAATAATATAAATAATATTAAAAAAAATTTATCGAGCCAAGCCGAGCTCGAGTTCGACAAAAATTAACGAGCCGAGCCGAGCTCGAGCCCAGACCCTTATCGAGCCGAACTCGAGCTCAATAAACGAGCTCGATAGCTTAACGAGCCGAGCTCGAGCCCAGCAAAGCTCGGCTCGGCTCGGCTCGTTTGCACCCCTAGTCCCAGCCGGGTTAGACCTTGATCAAGACTTTTAATGGTCTTGGGTAGATTGATGGGCGGGGCCACTAGCCGTGTTTTAAAATGACAGCCTAGTCTAGGGTCTTTAGGTTAGGTCTTGGGCTAGACTCGAGCTTAGGCCTAATTTGGCCTAATAGGGACGGGTCTATCTCAGACAACAGGCGGTCTTTGGGTTGCGAGTCATTTTTACACTCTGAATGATATTTGGTTTTGGGATAAATTATTTTAGTAATTTTTAAAAAGTTTTATTAAAAAATATGCAAAAAATTGAAAGATAATGTGATTTCAAAAAATATAATAGCCAATTAATATAACTTTTTTTGACTATTTTAGTTTGGCTAAAAAAGTTATACTTGAGATTATAGTTTATTTTTTTACAAACTGCTAAATAGGATCAGTACAAAATTGCTTTCACTGTACCTTTTGACCATTCTGAATGGAATGTTATGCTATTTGGTTTTAAAAATGCTCCGTCTGAATTTCATAATATTATTAATGATATTTTTATTCCTTATTCCAATTTTACTATATGTTATATAGATAAATGTTCTTGTATATTCTTCATTTATTGAACAACATATTAAACATCTTAATATTTTTAAGAATGTTATTATTAAAAATGGATTTGTTGTGTTCCTCATCAAAAATGAAACTTTTTCGAACAAAAGTCAAATTTCTAGACCACAATATTTATAATAGCGCTATTATTCCTATTGATTGCAATATTGAAGTTTGTAGATAAATTTCCAAATGAAATCAAGGATAAAACTCAATTACAACGTTTCCTTTGTTATTTAAATTATATTGCCGATTATTATTAAAATTTAGCTACTGATGCTGCTATCCTTCATGTAAGGTTAAAAAAGAAACCCAAACCATGGTCATCTATGCATACTAAAACTATTCAAAAGATTAAATTATGAGTTAAACAATTACCTTGTTTAGCTATTCCTAACCTTAATTAGGAAAAAAATTTGTTGAACAGATGCCTTCGACAAGGGTTATGGAGGAATTCTTAAACAGTATAATCCGAAATATTAACTGCATTGTAAGTATTTATAATGTTTTATGTCTGAAAATATTTTATCTTAATTACATGAAATATTAGATTGGCATAGAAAAAGATTAGCTACTTTATTACCTCTACAACATATTCTGACCGTATAAAATTGGATTGTTGAATTAAATCAATTAATAATTCAAACAAAACAATATCTGCAAGAAGATATTATCCTTTTTTTGGCTCTTAGCGAACAAATCCCTCCTCTACAGTAATCATCAATTCATAAGATCGTATATGTATAAATTACAAAAAACAAAGAAAAAAAAATAGAGAGTGATATGATAATTATTATATATTTAATATTTACATAATAATGAAAAAAATTATATTTACATATTAATGAGGAAAAAAATATATTTAATGAAATAATATATATTTATTATAATAATAATAATAATTAATTATTTATATTTTCATATTAATGAAAAATGCTATATATTTAAATACTACCAAATGAATATATAAATTTTTTCATTAAAATAATTTATCTCAAAATCAAATACTGTTTAGGAGTGTAAAAATAACTCGCGACTCGAAACTTGCCCAAGGCTTGCTCCAGCGGCCTATCCAAGGCTCAAATATCCCGAGCCTAGGCCTAGACCAAATTTCATGACCCGTGACCCAACTCATCCCTAATTTTTTTTTTTTTTGGTTACAGGAAAATTTTCTCACTCTCTTGCAAGTCCAGGGTAGCGCCATTGCAAAGATCACCAAAGTGTCCTATTGTTCGTTCCATGTAAGGAGATTATAACCTAGGAACTTGTCCTGACCTCTCAAGACAAACTCCGCTTAAGTTAGGACTCGCGCAGCAGAGGAACATTGGGCCCAAACCAAGTATTGTGAAGGCAACAACTTGAGACTAACCTCCTAACTAACTCTGTTACGCCTACGAGATTGGCCCAAGAGATTTTGAACTTGACACCTAGGATTTCATCCCTAATTTTAATAGAAGCTAGTAGCTAGAGTCGGGCCAAATTTACGCTCCTCTAAGGCCAAAACAGGGTTTGAAAAGCAAAAAATGGGATGTATGGCCAAATCTATGAAACAGACAAAAAGAAAGAAGAGAGGCCCCCTTTGTTTTGGGTGTAGACGGTGGGATGGGATTAGAATGGAGGTGAGACCCATTTAGCCTCCGTTTGGGAAGTGGGTTGGCTTTTTGGCTTTTTTAGCCTGGGCTATTTTAGCCTGGTTTGGGAAGGACTTTTTGACTTTTTGATTTTTTTGATTTTTTTTGTGAGAGAGGATTGTAATGATTATGGGTTTGATTTGATGTTTTGTTTTTTGTGGCTAAAATAGCCTATTTTGTTTTTTGTGGCTATTTTAGCCCCTAACCACCCAAACCTTCTTGCCAAACACCACCTTAGTGTTGTATTTATTTGTAGAGCTGGAGAAGAGATTGAGATGGAGTAGGGGATTAGGATAGAGGTTGAAAAGGGGATTAGAATGGAGGTTGGAAGGAGGATTGAGATGGAGGAGGTAAAAGTGATATTAAAAAAATAGTGAGGGGATTAGAAATTTTTTAATTTTTTACATGTTGGACATTTTTTTGTTGAACATTAATATTTAATTTTTATATTTCTTTTATTATTTTATATAAAAATAATTTAACAATTCATACACTAACAATTATCATCAAAATAAACATAATTTTACTTAGGCCCCGTTTGTTTTTAGAGGTAAAATAGAAGTGATTGATAGTGTGAGGTATAATGGAGGGGATTAATAGTGAGGGGATTGATAGTGAGGGGATTAATAGTGAGGGGATAGATAGTGAGGGGATTAATAGTGAAGGGATAGATAGTGAGGAGATTAAGTAAATTTGTGTTTGTTTTGATGATAGTTGTTAGTGTAGGGATTATTAAATTATTTTTATATAAAATAAATATAAAACAATAAAATAAATACAAAAACATTAAACATTAATATTTAAAAAAAATACTAAACGTGTAAAAAACATTTAAAAAGTAAAAATAAAATTAAAAATTTCCAAAAAAATAAAACAAATAAAATAATGATTTTTACCTAACAAAAAATATAAAAAAAATTAATCATTAATGTTAAAAAAAAAATGTTCGACATATAAAAAATAAATATAAAAAATTTCTAATCTGTCAGATTATTTTTCTAATACTAAATCCTAGATCTGAATCTCCCTAAAGAGACCCATCATAATCCGAAACTCATTATTAATTCCCTTTCAATCTCTCAAAATAAATACAATATTAATAAATCTCAGCTCACTGAAACCCCAATCCCCCTCTAACTATCCAAAGAAACGGAATCTGAATTCTCTTACAATCAATCCTTCGGTCCTAGTTCAAAACAAACGGGCCAGAGTACAAATATTGATTACCCATGCTTCTGCAAAAGTAAAGTACTGTTTGGCCAGCTTTGTTTTTGGTGTACACCACACCACAGGCTTCTTCTACAGTCCACGCCAGTTCATCGCCGAACGCAAAATATTCGCCTCCGCCGTACCGGACGGGTATTCTCTCGCTCTCCCTCCTCATTGTTTTGTTTCTACCTATCTTACATCTTTTTTACCCCATTTTTCAGTTTCTCAAAACTTTTTAAATTTTCTTAAAATATTTACTAAAAAAAAAGAGGGTCTTTCTTGGTTTGATTTGTGTTTATATAGCTGCCATTATTGGAGATCTATTTAGTATGTGAATAAAGATGTTTGACGAATTCAATCATTTTATTTTCAGTTCCATATTCGCTTTCGATCTTTAGTAGTGTATTTTCCAGTAGACCCTGTTCGTCTGTTGTTGCTTACATGGCATATGATATGATATATTATTGTTTCGTAACTAGGATATACATTGTTTCAGGCTTTTCTGGGTTTTCTTTCTTTGAAGTGGTTAAAAAATTATATTAAATAAATAAAATTGGTTAACGTGTAAAAAAATTTGGTCCCTGCACGCGACTTCTTCAATGCTCCATTAAAAATGTGATCTTTGAAACCTGCGCATCCACCAACATATGTTTTATTTTATTTTATTTTATTTTGTGCCCAATATAAGATTTTTTTTTGCACAGTTATCATCTTCAAGTTACCCAATAGTGGTTTGATGTATCAAAAAGTTCAGCACTTTATTCCATGGATGCCCCAATGATTTTCTCTTTATTAATAACAATAAAATAGAGTAAAGGCGGGACCTTTTCTTTCAATTCAATGCCTATTCCTACATGCCTGGGATTTAATTTATATTCTTTATACAAGTGTGTTTTTAGTTTTTGTTTTGTGTGGTTGACTCTGCTCGCTCAAATTTGTTTGTTTGAGCTTTACATTTTTTATTTATGTTAATATTCAGGCTAGCTCTCAACTTTCATTTTGAGTTCATCGTTTTCATGTCTGAAGCTAAACTATGTTCATCCAATTCTTACGGACAAATGTGTGTGAAATTAAGTAAAAAATTATGTGTAAACCTTTTTTGACTCTCTAGGAAAAATGAGAGAGCCAATAACTCTATATAATACGTTAATTTTTTGTTTTTGTTAATTTTTCTGTGCCCACACCCTCTAGTTATTCTCTATCTATTGCTTTTTATTATGTGATATATTTCTATTTCTTTTTCTTTTTTGTAATAACATAATTTGCGAAACAATACATGATACGTTGACAATGATAGAGCTTGGCAGTTAGTGCTAGTTAGGCTTTTTTTCTCAAGTCACTGGTTCAAAACTTGGCAAGAATTGTTTTACTTCACAAAGATGTGCATACCTTGCGTAACATGTGTGTGGGTGCCAACTGGTGAACCAGTACATATGTGCAACGGATTAGATACAAACTTGCCCCGTTTCCCATTCCTAATATGCAGACTAGTGGATCAAATACAAATTTGGATTGGTCGAACCATTGGTTTTGTTGATGGTCTATATCCCACCATTTTTTCATGGCCTGGCGCCACATGGCCTCACTGTTGTCAACCCCTTTTGTTATTCTTAGCTTTGTGTGTATATATACATTTAAATAAAGTTCCGCCCTTGCAGTCTCTTTAAAGTTTGTTTGGAACATTGATTGACTATGTCGAAGGTTGGTGTTTTCGTTTTGCTTAGATTGTTTCTCTTCTGAACATCACATTTTGAGGTTTCATTTTTCTCTTTCTTAAAATCTTCCGTATAATAGTAACTTAACTCTGTTATCAGGGTTCTTTCTTCTTGCTAGATTTTGAAGTTTACATATTTTCTTTTCCCTTTGTTTTATACTGCATAGATTTGTTAAACCGTCTCACTGAGCCCTATTTTGTTGCTCAAAGTTATATGCATCAGTGTCAAACAAGGGCATGTGCGTTCCAAATGTTAGCTGTTCAAGTTATGAGCAGTACCATTATTTATCATTCTACACCCTGTTTGTTATGTTTTGTATCCTTCTATATTCTTCTGCCTATTTGAGCAAACCCAACTCAGTGATTATCTGAATGTTTGGTATGCTTTGTTGGCATGATGTTGTCTATGTAATTAGGAAAGGTCAAGACGTGAGAGGCGATGATTCGTGTCTTTTAACAGTTTGAAGTGTTCTATATAGAAGAGGAAGTAAATCTCAGAAGTAACACGGTTTTACTTGTTTTATATGTTTGTTTAGTACTTTATTTATTTATTTGGTAAGGATGTATGCAACCTATGAGGTATGCAATTCAAGAGAAGTAATTGGTGAAGAGGAAGCTGAGGGATGGAGAAGTGATTGATAACACAAACTTAAGAAGATTACTATTTGTTGAGTGCTCTTTATTCAATATATTAATATATAGGGACTGTACATCAGAGTAGTAGGTAACGGGTGGGTTTCCTCTCTTGGAAATTTGTTCTCAGCTCTCTCTTGGTTTCTGTTTATGCTAAGTTTGGTTAGGAAATCTATTTTCTATGTGCTATTGTATCCCAAAATCCTATTGGAACTCTTTTGTGCTGGCATTTTTTTTTCCAATAAGTCAGTCATATCATAACCAAAAAAAGAAAGATATACAATGAAGTTGTGCTAGCATTTTATATTAATATATTGATTAAAGAGCACTCAACATATAGTAATCTTCTTACCTTTGTGTTTTCATTCTCTTCTACATCGTTCAGCTTCTTTTTCACCAATTCCTTTTCTCAAATTGCATACCTCGTAAGTTGCATAGACCCTTACATAATAATAATAATTAAAAAAAAAAAAAAAGAAAAAAAAAAGAAAAGAAAAACACATAAAACAAGTGAAACAACATTTTTTTGGGGATTTACTTCGTCTTCCTTTTCCTTGATATATGGAACACTTAAAATTGTTAAAAGGTAAGAATCAGCCTCAACTAAACACCTCTCAAATCTTAACCTTTCTCAATTACATAAACAATCTCAACAAAACATAACAAACAATCAGATGATCACTGACTAGGTAGGCAACCTCTCTCTCTCTCTCACTCACTCACTCACACACACACACACACACACACAGATGAAAAGGAACAAGTAGAAGTTGGGAATGAAGATTACTAGCTTAGTAGATTTTTTTTATTAGCTTGCTTTTGGTTTTGGCAAGTACCAAATCAATGTTTGATTTTGATTAAATGAATGAACTCTTGCTTTTGGTTTTATTTTTATGCATAATATATTTTTAGAAATTATAAATATATATATATTTTTTACAAACATATCCCCTTTGCACCTATATCCTATTTTTTAAGGTTTCGTCACATTGCCGTATCCGTGCTTCCTAGGTCTAGTGTCACAATGGTATCTTACATTCATGTAAGATATACATATATTCTATGAAGTATCGACACTTCAAAACAAGTGCCGTATCCGTGTTGGACACACGGACACTTTAGGGATGTAGCAGGGACGCGTATGGGACATACCACATGGCGTGTCCCCTTATTTAATTAATTTATTTTCAGGGGACACGCTGGGAACACTTCGATGACACATTAAGGACACGCCAAATTGTCTTCTCTCCCAGTTTATTTAGTGCTTTTGATGAATGTTAAATATTTATTATTTTTTTCTTAGATTTACATACTTAATAGATCATCCATTGAAAAAGATATAAACTGTATGTGTTAATTTAAAAGTACTTTTTAAAAATATATATATAGAATAGAGTTGGTTTTTGTTAATATGGATTGTTTGTGGATGTAATATTAATCTAGATGGCAAATAAAAATACATAAAAATATATTTTATTGCCGTGTCCCTACTGTGTCCGTGTCCCCATTTTTTTTAAATCGTTGTGTCCTGTGTCCGCATCTGTGTCCGTGTCCGTATCTGCATCTGTATCCATGTCCGTGCTTTTTAGCGTATATTTGATACATATATGCATCTATATCTTCCTTATTTATATAATTTGTGGGTGGTTATGAAATGGTGAAGGTGTTTCTTTATCTAGAATTCATTCTGTCTCTGTCTCTCTTAATCACCAAGCAAGCACCCAATGATAAATGAGATATAATAAGCTAATTATAAAGCATATACATAGTCAAGGGATACAAATTCGACATAATGAATCCTTAAAAAATATGACATGGACACGGCTAGAAAATGCTACTCGTGATCTTGTTATAGAAATGGAATTATGTTGTTATCTCTTATATATGTATACAATAAATATTTGTATAATATGAGACGATAAGTAAATATTTCATACTCTTAACAAAAATGCTTAAATAGTCCGTAAGAGTTTATTATCACCATTTCTTAGCTTATCTTACAAACAAAGTATAGCATGCATGCATAATTACAATAAGCCTTTCATCCTCCTAAAATCTCTTCTTTAATAAAAGAATTACGGGCCTTTTGCATTTTTCTACAAATTTAAGTGAAATTTAAATATGATTAGTCTTAGCAAATATATATTTCCAACTTGTATAAGATAGTGATTTGTCAAATTCCAAAATTTTGATAATCATGTTTTGTAAGTGTAACAGTGTCGGTCATGTATTAATTTCTTAGTCGTAGACACCTAAGAAGTGTTGGACACATTTCTTGACCTCAGGCGTTCTCTTTAGCTCTGTGTAATATATATGTACATATGTAGGAAGTTCAGCCCTTGTGGTTTGTTCAAAGATAGGATTTGGCAAATCGATTGAATGTGTCGAATGTTGATGTTGTCATCTTGCTTTAAATTATTGCTCTTTTAAACATCACATTTTGTGGTTCCTTTCTCTCTTCCTTAATTCTTTAGTATAATAACTGTGTTACAATGGTTACTTACAAATTAATATTTCGAACTGCTGTGGAGTGAAGTAGGTAAATATTCATGTTCTTTTCTTCTTACATAATGATGAAATCTTTTGTTGGTATGAAGGATAGGCATCTTTGAATTTTAGCAAGTGTTGATGGGTTCGAATGATGAGGTATGCTAAGTGCTCTATCATTCAAAGTCCGCGTATATCATCTATTTTTTTTCTATGTCCACATGGAAAAAAAAATTTGTGTCCGCGTATATCATTCAAAGTCCTATTTCTCTTTACAGTTATGAAGTTTTGTTTTGTATCGATGAAATTGAAATGTGATCTGGTCTTTCAATTATGTCCACATTACCAGAGATGCAGTGATGATTTTGATTTAGGGCTTGACATCTCTCCAGAAAAGGACTACAAACTTAGGAGTATAATCATCGATGATGATAAGGATAAATTTGTGTCCAGAATTAATCGCCATAAATATAAAGCTGATGTGGTCCCGCTGGTGCACTGGGAATGGATTTTTGAATATGGAGCCCTTAAATGTGCTGCCGCATTGCTTCAAGGAGAGACCAGTCAGACGGTTGATTTCTACAGCAGTGACACATTCAGATTGCCCATGACACATACACTGGCTCGTACTGATAACTATGACTTTATCGAGTTATTTATTCGCCATGGAGCTTCATTTGATCACAGGTGTTATGGTGTTGGACAATCTTTGTGGTATCTAGAAGGGAAGCTACCACTAAATACAGCTGTTGAATCAATATCGTATGGAACTACGACAATATTTATTATCTACTTATCTCCATTCAAAGCTTTTTGTTACCTTTTCCAAGTGGAGGACATTTACAGTAGATTTTTGTGTGTGTGTGTGTGTGGCCAGAGCTCTGTTTTCCAGGTCATCAATATTTTTTGAGAAGTGGAATCCCAGAAAACCTTTCTTTGAGTTGCTTGTAGGGCTGAGCATGGTCATAGAGGTTCCCTCTCTCTCTCTCTCTAATCAATTGACTGCATTTTTGCTCAAATTGTTTGCCAAAGAATTAATGTTTTACCCTTTTAATAGTTCAAAAAATTGTGTGATGGCATTGATGAAAATTTTTGCGAAGCTTGCTGATCCTGAACATTTACATTCCTGCAGAAAAAGCAGATGGATTCTATCAGGGTGCTTGTATTGAACACCAAAGAAGCTGAGCTAGAAATTTGTCACTATGCAAAGGAAGGAAATGTTATAGAACTGGCTGTTCTTCTGATGACTGCTAGGAAGGAGGTGGCTCTACTCATGTCTCAGATCAGAGATGGTTCTACTTCAAATGGACGCATATCTATCCACCAATATATCTTAAGTAAGTTGGAAGCACTAATTTGTGAGGAGTACAAACCCACATCCTACAATGAACAAAAAAAGTTGCTTCTGGCGGGCAAGGAGAAGAAGGCCGCATTTACATCCGTATTAGTGCTGCTTGAATTTTTTGAGATGGAGGGTGACACTATCGAAGCATATATTCGGCAAGAACGAGTTAATGTATGTACTCCTTGTGGTGGTTGCGTTTCTAGCATCAAAGAAGAATTAATGATACTTAAGATGGTTCATTTAAAACATAAAAGAAGTCTCAAATGCTAGTTAATCGTTGTTGGCTGCATTTCATGAAAATCCAAGACTAATTCAGTTCTTAGCACCCCCTCCCAACATCAATTATTTTTCTTTTGTGTTGATTTTTTATTTATATACTTTCTTTTTCCTGATCTACAAAAGGGAAAAACATATTTGTTTTTATTTCTGGCCATGAATTCTTTTTCTTTTCTTTTTTTCATTGATGGATTATTCTCAATTGATATATATATGTAATCCTTGCATCTTTCCCCTCTTGATATGTCCTTTTTCATTCCCCACTTTGTGGCACACTCAATTCTTTTCAATTTGTTTGGCGCTCTGTGACAGTTGTCAAAAGAACAGGTGGCCTTAGATATTGCATGGCTGCTCCAGGGAGCGAAGATACTGCCAAAGTACCGAGGCATTAATTTGAACAAGATCTGGTCTGTGACTTTTGCTTTTCTGTTAATGTTCATACAACCTTTGAGGATATTTATTTCGTATTGTCTTTCATTCATTAATTGAGTCGACTTTTAATGTTATTATATTAAATTGAACTCAATATCTCTACGTGCTTATCATTATCTGTAATATTGATGAATGTTAGTTTTGTTTTGTTGACATGATGCTATCTATGTTATTGGGAAAGGTCAAGACCTGAGAGGCGTTTAGGTGAGGTTGACTCTGGGCTTTTAACAGTTTTAAGTGTTCCATACATCAAAGAAAAGGAAGAGGAAGTAACTCCCAAAAAGAAAAGGATTTTGTTTCACTTGTTTTATTTTACGTATTTGTTTATTACTATATTTATATTGTTTTGTAAGGATTTATGCAACCAACGAGGTATGCAATTCGAGCAAAGGAATTGATGAAGAAGAAGCTGAAGGATGGGGAAATGAATGAGAACACAAAGGTAAGAAGATCACTACATGTTGAGTCCTCTTTATTCATTTATTTTTTCCCTTGATGTTGGGGTAACGTAAAAGACTCGGGATTGTTGATTTCTCAAGTATTTCTTGAGTAGGTTGGTATCGAGGGACCTGAGGAATCGCCAAAGGTAGCTATCTCTTTTAGTTCTAGCAAGATGGAAGCCATTTATTCAAAAATTTGTAAGAGCAACAGAGTCCCTAAAAATGATCGTGGCAAAGCTTCAAACAAAGAGGTTGGGCTGTTTTTTGAATGTCTTATTTAACTTGTTTAGATGTATATCATATTTGGATGTAAGACATGTCGAGTTTCAGATAAGCACGACAACAAAAACCTACATTTGTCTCTTTACGTATGCATTTACTTCATTACATCCATCTTTGAATGCGTTTGCATGATGACACATTGTGCTTATGTATCAAAGTGCTTCTTGTATGCACTTGAAAGTGAGAAAAATACCGATTGGGATGTTTTGCTCGCCTTTCTTGGTTGTCTGGCCCTACATGACTGTTTATATAGTGTAACCTTATTAATATGCGAGATTATTGCACTTTAACTTCAATCAGATATTTTTTTTTTTAATCTACAAGGGATACATGTAATGGTTCTTGAGAGATCACCCTTATCTTGTAAGGGTTATCATCATCTTTCTCATTGGGATATGGATTGGACTGAACTCTCTCTCACCTTTTGGTTCTCTCTCTCTTGATTCCCCCCCTCTCAAATCTGTATGTCTCACCTCCTAGTCTTCTCTCTCTCACCCTTGCTTGGTTCCCCTCATCTGTGTGAGTTTATTAGTAATATAATAAAGAGTTTCTTCATGCAATTTTAAGCTCCATTATGCCGTATACTCAACAACCATCCGACTTAGGTATGCCAGTATATACAGTTCTTTTGTATTTTATTTAACTGGTTGCTTGACGGTGATGGTACTCTGGAGTCATTTGGACCATTTTCTTAGATGAACATGTTACTCTGGAGTCATTTGGACCATTTAACTGGTTGCTTGACGGTGATGGTACTCTGGAGTACTCTGGTGATGGTACTCTGGAGTCATAAGCAATGGTACAAAATAAGGCCAAAAAAGAGGGGAAATGAACTTACCTTTGAAGACTACTCCTTGGCTGCCTTTTGGACTGAGAAATGGTGCCTCCAAGCCTCTGAGAAGAGCTCCAAGCTGCTGGAAATGGAGTAGTGGTGGCAAGGTTTTAAAAAGCGGCCGCAACCGTTACGTAACGCCGTTACGTAACGGTTTTGGCCGTTACCGCCACCCGTTACGGCCGCTTTTGCAGTGTGATTGAGATTTACAGGTGTGTCGGTCGTAGCGGCTGCTGTAGCAGTCGTAATGGTGCCGTAACAGCCGTAACGGCCTGTTACGTACCGTTACGTAACGGTTCCAAACTGTTTCTTTCAAAAAAACACACAAAAAAAAGCTGAAAATGGGGGAAGAGGGATAGAGAGAAGAGGAAAGATAAAGAGAGAAAATAGAGGAGCAAGAGATAAGAGAGAGAGAGAGAGAGAGAGAAAGAAGATGGAAGATAAAGAACATGTTATTGATTTGTTGAAATTATAAGACCTATGCTATTCTATTCAGCTGCTATCACTAAACCATTTTGTTTGTGTGTGTCTATCTATATGTTGTTTGAAAATAATAATAATAATAAGTGTGGCCATTATCTATTTGGCTTGGTTAAAATATGTATATATATATATATATATTTAGGCTCTTATTTATTCTCTTACTTTTGTCATTATTTATCTTATATATAATAGTTAGTGATTAATTTTTTGTAAAATATAAAGTCATTAATTATTAAAATAAAATGTAAAAAACTCAGTTTATAGTGATTTAAAAATATGAAATGTATTGGATCACACTTAAAAATTTACAAAAATTGATCAATATTTATTTTTAACCCAATAAATATGATCATGGAAAAAAATATGCGTATCGGTAAGTTTTTTTCAAATTGTGCGAAAAATAAAAAAATTCACGGTTCCGGTTACCGCAACCGTTACACTACGGCCTTTACACCCCGCAACCGCAACCCGTCACCGCCACCGTTACGGCGACCGCAACCGCTTTTCAGAACCTTGAGTGGTGGTGGTGCTAGGTGGTGATGAGGAAAGGGTGTAGAACTTGGAAGATTTTTGAGGATTTTGGAAGAGAGAAAGAGGGAGGTGTGTATGCAAGCTCTGGGGGATTTTTTGTAACCCTAAAACCAGAGTTGGGCAGCTGGTTATATGGCCAAGAGAGAGGGAGAAAAGGAGGGAAAAAAGAGAGGGAAATCACTCCAAGTTTCCCTCCAAAAAAGTTCCCCCCGGATACAGGTTTTTGGGGGGAAACAAATATACAGCTGTAATGTACCAGCCCTGAGGATCATGGCCGGCTAGTTTTCTGAGTTGCAGGTGGCCGGCCGGCCACCCCCCATGGCCGGCCGGCCAAGGGTCAAAAAGGCCAAGTTGATTTTCTGGCCGGCCATACTATATTAGTGGCCTCCCATGTGTCCTCAACACAACCCTGTGGTCCAAAATTGGCAACTGTAAAACAGGAGAGAGAATAGGCCATTTTTAGGAGGGGTTCAAAAGGGTCAGGTGGAATTACTGGCCGGCCACCAACTTTTGGTGTCCTCCCATGTGTGTACAACACAAATATGGGAGTTAGGATTGAAGAAAGTGACCCTAGGGTGGTCAACATTGGCTTGGAAGTGAGAAAAACGGGCGTCGGAGGGCGCCGGAGGAATATAACTGGTTGCTGAAACAATTGCTGGCCTCCCACCCTTCTACGGCCTTCCTGGTGATGAAACAGAGGTACCTGCCAAAAATGAACGAAAACCGATGCAAAACGAATGTTCGGGGGCTAGAACGCGCAGTTCGGGGCCCCGAAAATTGCCTTTTAAGCACCGAAAGTGGCATTCGACCACGAAGTGGGTCTCTCAGACCTCAGTGTCCCTCAAAAGGGAGTAAATAAGATGCATGCCAAAAACCGGAGCAATCGGAGATAGTTAGGCGGTCCCGAACCAAGGCACACGGCCTGACGGCTCCGAAAACCGGGAACCGGGCTCCGAAATGGGCAAAATGGCCTACAGCCACAAAATGTAGCCCAGGGCCACTGAGAGATGGTCTATGGGACCTCTCCCTCCCCTCAGGAAAAGAAATAGAGAAAACCGAGTCTGGTTTGCAAACCGAGGCAAGGCACAGAAGAGGGTTCGGAAGTCCGGAGGCAGGGCTCACGGCCGTGACTCTGAGACTTCTTAATGAGCACAATATGCAACATCACCGAGCACTCAATCGGCGACGTCTGAGTCTTAAGGTCAGTCAAAAATGGGGTGTCTACAGATGGGGAAATGAATGATGACACAAAGGTAAGAAAGATCACTACATGTTGAGTCCTCTTTATTCGTTTATTTTTTCCCTTGATGTGGGGGTAACGTAAAAGACTCGGGACTGTTGATTTCTCAAGTATTTCTCAAGTAGGTGGGTATCGAGGGACCTGAGGAATCAGTTACAGAAGCGGCAAAGGCAGCTATCTCTTTTAGTTCTAGCAAAAGTTATCGTTTTTCAAAAATTTGTAAGAGCAACAGAGTCCCGAAAAATGATCGTGGCAAAGCTTCAAACGAAGAGGTTGGGCTGTTTTTTGAATGTCTTATTTAAGTTGTTTAGATGTATGTCATATTTGGATGTAAGACATATGTCGAGTTTCAGATAAGCACGACAACAAAAACCTACATTTGTCTCTTTACGTATGCATTTACTTCATTACATCCATCTTTGAATGCGTTTGCATGATGACACATTGTGCTGATGTATCAAAGTGCTTCCTGTATGCACTTGAAAGTGAGAAAAATACCGATTGGGATGTTTTGCTTGCCTTTCTTGGTTGTCTTGCCCTACATGACTGTTTATATAGTGTAACCTTATTAATATGCGAGATTATTGCTCTTTAACTTCAATCAGATAATTTTTTTTTTTTAATCTACAAGGGATACATGTAATGGTTCTTGAGAGATCACCTTTATCTTGTAAGGGTTATCATCATCTTTCTCATTGGGATATCGATTGGACTGAACTCTCTCTCACCTTTTGGTTCTCTCTCTTGATTCCCCCCTCTCAAATCTGTATGTCTCACCTCCTAGTCTCCTCTCTCTCACCCTTGCTTGGTTCTCCTCATCTGTGTGAGTTTATTAGTAATATAATAAAGAGTTTCTTTATGCAATTTTATGCTCCATTATGCCGTATACTCAACAACCATCCTACTTAGGTATGCCAGTATATACAGTTCTTTTGTATTTTATTTAACTGGTTGCTTGACGGTGATGGTACTCTGGAGTCATTTGGACCATTTTCTTAGATGAACATGTTCTCCCCTTGAGTGTGACATCCTCTATCTATCATTGCCTTTGGCCCCCTTCTTTATGGTGTATTCCATGCCTGCTCTGGTTGAGGCATGACCTAGGTGCCTCTTGCGGTGGTGTTTGTCATCACAAGATGATTTGGTCATGTCACTAGTCCTATGTCCTATGTTCTACCATACTTAATCCAAATGTGAAAAAAAAAAGAAGACGAAAGAAAAGAAAAGGAAATAAAAATTTAAAAAAAGAGCAGGAGGAAGCCTCGTTTATGTACAAGGAAAAGAAAAGGAATCCTTGTTTAAGTTTTTGTTTTTCATATTTTTTTATTTTTGTTTTTTAGACTACCAAATAGTTGTGCTGATGTATTACCTTGTTCTTTGTTTTCTAATTTGTGATGTTTTCTTTTCCTTGGGTTAGATTAGCATTTTTCCAACTGGTCAGACCTTTATGGCCCGATCATTCCATACCATACGAGCAGCCTCAGGTTCTCAGTCTACCTCCTCTAGGGATGTTCAGGCAAAGAGAACGATCAAACCATATCTGCGAAATATTTTGTCATGCCAGCAATGGGCCTCCATTGCGATTGCTATTAAGATGGGGATAAGGCGTATATGATTTGATTATGTACTCTGTTTGAGGTATGAGTGTTGCTCTGACATTTTCTTTTATTTTACTTTTGTAATCTTTAAAGTTATTTCTGCCCCATGGTTTTTTGATCTCTGCTACATGATTCAGCATCTGCACTACTGCACTTTCTCTCTGCTGCTGAAGTAGGTGATGGGGATGAAGTGATGCAACCCGTCACAACTAATGCTGCTATTGGCTGAAAAATGACCCCCTATTCTTACTCTGCATCCTCCTTTAGATATTTTGTAAAGAATTCATATCAGCCTTTTTATTTCTTTGGCAGGTTATAACCTTTTGACCCTCAATATTTGTGGTTGTTTTGCTTTTAACTTTTGTATCTTCAAGTGTTTGTTCTAAGATCTTAAGCTTTGTATCTCGAAATCTTCTTATAAGATCTTGTGATTGTTCTGGGCCTTATTTTGTTAGGGCATGATTGACTCTATTTGGAGTAGAGATACCTTTGCAATTTTTGTTAATTTTAGGGTCAGCTTTGAGCTGATCTGCGCTCATTCGGGACACCCTCTCGGTGAGGTTGCACGTCCTTTATTATTCTTAATTGATTTTGTAGTCAGCTTAGGGCAAAACTAACACCATTTGGGACTCTAGTCCTTTATTATTCTTTCTTGATTTTATATTTTAAGATTGAATCACCACAAGATATACTCTTTGTCGGCTGGGCCAGCCCAACAATTTGATGAGGTCATGAGATATAAATTTTGATTTGTAGATTCTATTAAAAAAAAAAAAAAAAAGGTATGAAGATATAAATTAATTATGAAAATGGACACAATTACTTCCCTTATTGTAGATTCTAGAAATAATATTTCCATTATTTTTCAATACTCTCTTGTATACTTTGAATGGCAGCTCTACAAAGGCCACTAGCAAATGAAGGCTGAGAGAGCTGACTCGCCAACGTTCAAGATCGCCAAAGGCCATCAACAGAGTTGGCAATTTAATGCTGATCAAGGAATGTTGAACGAGCCCATCTCCATGTGCAGGATAGTCAAAGGCAGTCAATAGAGTTGGCCAAGTTTAGAAGACCACCAGTCAGCCAAGTTTAAAATGGTCACCCCGGGGTCTGCCAAGTTCATAAGTTCAAAAGACCACCCCAAGGTCAGCCAAGTTTATGTAAGTTCTTGCGATTGTTTTGGGCCTTTGTTTGAGTAAGATTCACTCTATTTGGAATCAATACACCTTTGCAATTATTGTTGATTTGAGGGTTAGCTTTGAGCCGATCTAAGCTCATTTGCGACGAAGTCTTATTTAAACTATCCTTTCGGTGAGGGTCCATGTTCTATGTGGAACTATCCTCATGAGGAGGGTCAAATTGGTTTATTATTCTTTCTTTATTTTGGAGTCAGTTTAATGTATAACTGACCCCATTTGGGACCTTTGTTCTACTTGGGGCTATCCTCACGAGGAGGGTCAAAGTCCCTTGCAATCATTTTTGATTTTGGCGTTTGTGGCCATGGTAGTCGTGCTAGAGGGTTGAGAGTGGCGACAATGACGACAAAGGATGGGTGGACGAATGGAAGAAAAATTAGAATTTTAAAATTGAAGATGAGAGTATTATGAGAATAAAAATTAAGATTTTGGGGTCAGTGGCGATAGGGGGCTAAGAGTGGCAGTGGCAATCCAAAAATTTTGTTTTTGGATTTTTTTTTAATCAAATGCGTGTCTCCATAATGTATGCAAATAGAAATTAGGGTGAATAAAAATTGTTAGAAGTTTACATACTTGATTAAAGTTTTTGGAATGTTGATTGAAAAAAGAAAATGGGAACTTACGCGTAGGTCTAAGTAAGTGGACTTATTGTCCAATAGGTCTTATGATAATTAATGACATTTTTCATTAAACACTATTAAAAAATGTCACTAATTGTTAATTTTCAGCAATAGTTTGAAAATTTTATAACAAAAAACTATTATTAATTATAAGTTTTAGCGGCAGTTTAAAAAAATTGTCACAAAAAAGGTCACTAATTTACATCTTTTAGCGACAATTTGAAAAATTCATCATAAAAAAGCATCACTAATTGTATATTTAAGGGACAATTTATAAAAATTGTGATAAAAAAGTTACTAATTATCAATTTTTAATGACATGTAAAAAAATTCACAATAAAACTATTCTTAGTGATAATTTTACTGAGGCTTATTTTTAATAGGACTTGATAAGAATTAAGTCCAATAATTAAAACTTAGTGGTAGTTTACCCAAAAGGAAAGGAGGGAGAAAATCAGGGGCAAGAAAAGAGAAATCCATAGGGAAGAAGTTGTGGCATGTTTGAATTAAAACTCTCTATCTTTTCTTGATGTTGTGGCACCGGTATATAAGGTGGTGTTGATTGATGTGGCATATCTCAGTCGGCTAATAAGTTGAACCAAGTAGGGATTTGGAGTGCCATTTCTCTCACACATACAACCACCTCCTTCATTGCGAGGCTTATGAAATAAAAGATTTAGATTATTGATTTTTTGTATGATAATTTTTATTACGAGACTTATGAAGTAGACAATTTAGATTGTTAGTGTGAATTTACGTTGAGACTCACAAGAGAGATATGGAAAGATGAGATATGAAGGAGAGCTTATCCCATCCCGAATTTAGTTTGAATTTGAATATATTTGGGGCATTTACTAATAAATCATATTCAAATTCAAACTAAATTCGGGATGGGACATTTACTAATAAATCTATAAAATAAAATAAAAAAACAAAAATATTCTTGTCATCCCATAAATTTTCTTGGTGGATGCTCAAAAAATTACATTCTTACTTTTTATTGTGTTTATTATAGTGAATCCAAAATTGTATATAAAAAGGTTTGATCATCTATTAAAATAAAAATAAAAATAAACTTTGAACATGTCATAATAGCCCTGAGATTCCTAACTCCAAACAGAACTTTCTGAAGTGGGAGTTATAAAATTGATGCTGAAATCCTTAGGGGTGAAATTTGCTCCACTATGCTCCTTCAATGAATGTGACTTTTTTGGGGGTCTTCCTTCTCAGGTTTGACCTCCGGGTCCTCCTTTCTTATGGATGACCTGGGAGTCATCCTTAAAGGATAACCTCAAAGTCTTTCTTCATGGATGAGTTGTTTTATGCTTCATGAGTTTTACTCTTCTCTGGATGATCTCTACCCACCCTTTGATGAGTTTTGCTTTTCTTTGGCCCTGTGCTAGGCTATGCTCTACCTCTACATCGAGATCAACTCAACTCAAGTCGGTTGGCTACAATGTTTCAGATAATCTGATGCATCATCCGATTTGTACAAATTTTTATTTTATTTATTTAAAAAGCATAAACAAGACACGATATCACACCCAACAAATGACATGCCAACATCTTTCAAATCCAAAGAAGTCATTGTGCCTTTTCAGTACATAAACAAACTCAACAAAATAATCTCCATTGTTTCATCAAACTAGCCCCTAAAAAAAAAAACACATATTGTCATCCTGAAATGAAATTTGAGTTTGGAGATGTTACAAACCCTTTAACTGATTGAAATAGTGTGCAAGTTACACATTTGGATTTCAAACCCACAGGAAAAAAAAGAAGAAGCAAGATATGTCTCAGTCCCACCATGCTGACTAATTTGTGCAAATCCATCCAGAGTATATCCCAAAAATAAAACATGCATTTGTTCAAGACAAATCCATAACATTGCCAAATAAATCCATCCACAACACCATCCATATTACAATTCCAATCGACATCTGTTACATCTTGTAGTAAAAAGCTCCTGTAATACAACTGTCTGCACGCAAGGTACAAAAATATTCAGCTTTGAAACCTGAAATTGATAGTGATGTAAACATCAAATTGCACACAAATTCTTAAAACAGTGAATAGTTAACAATTATCAACCCATTCACTCCAAAAGCATTGAAATGAAGAATTCAAACTCATTACTATGGCTTTACCATATACATTAAATTAAGACCAATATTATGACAAAGAGGAAACAAAAATGAGAGCAAATCACAGAATTCCCTTGACAATTACTACTGGCCTACCGTGATTGGCCTCAAAAGTTGACTATATATGTCAACACAAAGAACATGAAGAGAAAAAAAACAAAAAACAAAAATATCCCATATATCTGGTGATGCTATAAAAACATGGGTTGTAATGAGTCATACATACCAGGAAGTCCGCGTCTGCGTCTGCTCTGATCCCTTTTTATTCACGCCGGCCTTATCTGCAAATAGAGAGCAAAAATACAAACTTTAAAAAATGAAACAACTTTTCCATTTATTTATTTTGGATACTAAAATGAGAAGTATTAACTTACCACGAGTAGGAGGAAGCACGTAATCCACTAGCATATATTTGTCCTGCTCAATGTATTGCTCAAAAGATTTTATGATTTTACGTTTATTATCTTAATATTGATCAAGTAACAAAATCACATTGGCGGCCCTGTTCATCTCTCGGGGAACCCAAATTAGTGATGCATCCTTAAAAAATGCAACAAATTCTTGGCGAAACTGTTAAAACACGTTAGATCCATTAAATCTATAATTATTATACAAAACACCCACATATTTTATGGTATTGTACTTACAAAATTTTCTCGAGGTAGACAGAATTTTTTGGAATTTTGAGGGAATTGATGTCAAGGCCAAGATCTTGCTGATCCATCTCAACAATTAATTGATCAATTCCTTTTAATTTCATCTCAGCCATCTCCATCGCCATAATAAGAGTATCCACTTCTGCCTCTTTTATATTTTCACAGTGGTAGTTGTAGTGAAGGAAATTAATAAGCTCCAAATATTCCGATGTAACCAAAAAAAAAAAATAAGCTCCAAATTTTCGTCTCTTACAAAAATACCACAATAGGCTTCTCCCTTTTGAATAGTGGCATCCACGTTTAGTTTGAAAAAACCTTTGGGTGGTCACAATAGGCTTCTCCCTTTTGAATAGTGGCATCCACGTTTAGTTTGAAAAAACCTTTGGGTGGTCTTCTCGAAACAAATCGACGAGGGGATCCTTCATTGTGAATTCCAAGAGTCACTTATAATTAGGTTTCTTTGTTGTATAATTTGAAGAATATCATCAATGTCCACAAATGGAGATACAGTCAACCACTGAGCCATTTCAGCCTTGGACCATATTTTTTTAATTGGATTGGTTTGCTTTTGAATAGCCTTTCCTCGTGGCATTTGAACTCGTTCTTCATAAAAGATAGATACTGAAATTAGGGGGGAACCATGTCAAATCTTATACATAATGGTTTGCAAAAAATAAAACTATCTTGAAAAAGAGATGGCTCTCTATCACGTATAATTCAAAGACAGCACTTAGACAACATTCCCTTACCCAACAATCTCCAAAAACATTATAGTCCAGAAAGGAAGAGCCAAAGCAAAAAACATTTGGTGCCAAATACATCAGCTATATGAAAAAATTGGTTCAATTACTTAAAAATTCCAAAATCCGAACTAAGAATGAAGTAAACCTAAGGTATGTGGACCCATCGGACATGAAACACGAGATTCCTCAGTTAATGTGAAAACTTAATTACTAGTAAGACAAGAAAGAGCTATAAAAACCAAACATTATAAAAACAACTACACAAATTTCAACACTAGTAATCGTATACTTATATTGGCAAGGCTAAGAAAATAAACTCCGATACCAATTCTAAACACAAGCAATTTTATAGGTATTTTATAATTATATTAATAGAGAATAGGGCTTCATAATAATTAATAAAACTTCTGGATTTGTAGTTTATTTCTATATTTTTTTCAAGGACTAAATTGATTTGGAATTGAATCGTGATGGACTTAATTGGCTAGGAGTAGTTCTCTCAATCTAGAAGTAGTTTCAATAATTTGTAACTTGTGACTCTTGTAAACTTTGGTAGTTTCTTTTGAAATTATCTTTTGTTTACTTTGTAACTGTCAATTGTTTCATAAAAGTTTTCATTTTTTTAAAATTTTTTTTTGAGGCATTTGAATAAATTACATAATTGCTTGATCCTTTTGGTTGATTGTTTGTTTGAATTATTGTAAAGTCTTTGTCGATCACAGCCTTAGCATAATTTTTACTAACAAATGAACATAGAGAATTTAAAATCCTTGGGCTAGTGGTGGACGAAAGGGTACATACATGGCTTGGCTTGGTTTGAATTAAAAAGCAAACTCAAAGAATCGAACCAATCCCATTGCCTCAAACTAAATGTGAACCCAAAATAGAAGCAAGTCAATTAGTTCCATTCAGTCACAATCTATCCATCTATACTATTATATAAATCCCAAATTGCATATGTTCTTCTTAACAAATTTTAAAGTGCTTTGGCCAATGGTGCACGAAAGGGTACATATATGGCTCGGCTTGGTTTGAATTATTAGCAAACTCAAAAACTAAACCGATCTCATTAAGTCACACTAAATATGAACCTAATGTAAAATAGTAAATTGGTTAGTTTGACTCATCTCATCACGAGTCCAGAATCCATATTCTCCGTAGTGTAAAAATTGTAATGCAATCTGTAGTACTTTCTCAGAGAGAGCGTGAGAAATGAAGGGTTGAAATTTGTGCTCATAGAAACAACGTTGTTTTGAGGGATTTTTTGAAATTTTATTTTTTGTGATATGTCTCTGTATGTCTTATTTGGTTTATTTCAGATTTGGATTGAGAATAGGGGATGAATGACTAAGGATGGAGCTAGGATTACGCCACTGGAGAGCCAAAAGTAAGATATTAAATAAGTCCAAACTGAAATTAACAAATCACTATTAAAACTAAGCTAAAAAATAATTTAAAAATGTATTGCATGAACTTAAATTTTGGTGATTTACCACTAAAAAATGGAAATGACAAGTACTATTACATAGTTCATCCCGTACGTGAATAGTAATGAATTATAGATTGCATTGCGTACACAAAATTTTCAAATTAATAAATGGAAGATAAAAATACGTGGGTGTTTTTAATAAGTAAAATGAGCAAAACTATGCTACACTCTTAAAAATGCATACAATATGTACTTTCAAAACTACCCCTTTAAAGTTGCCCACAATCTAATTATTAGCCCTTAGATTATAAAGAATTGATCAAGACTATTTGTAACACCCTCAGAAAAAACCCATAATATCATACATTCGCAATACAGAAAAGAGATCTCATATTAAAATCATCAGAGTATTCATTACAAATTATATTACATGTTGACAACAAAAGTAGATGCCCTATGAGTTTACAACTTTCCAAGCCAACACTTAACAAAAGAGAGAGAGAGTACTAACTCTAAACACAGAATAAGCCCTTGGCTTGATATACATGTAATACAAAAATGTAATCACAAAAATGTCCCAGCCACTGAGCCTCTCAAGCTACGTCCTTAGAGGTGGCATGCTACCTGCACCTGAAAATGATGTCCCATGTAGGGTGAGCCAACGCCCAGTAGAGATATGCTAAACATAATATGAGCAATAACTAAAATATTAGCATTTGATAAATGTTTAACTCACACAAATCAACTCATAGCCCATTTCAATTACATGACAAATGTGTCCATGTTTTATTCCATTTTCCATTTCTTATCCAATTTCTCAATTCATAACTATGGCTTAAAACCTGGCCAAACAATTTAAATGAGATTACATCTCATATCAATAGTACTACCATTTTGATTGAGATATCAACTCAAATTAAACATTTCCTACTTCACAATAGATACACAAAAATTGTTGTATCAATCTAAAAAAAAACACTTCCATACTTCATATATGATACACAGATTTGTTGTATCAATACTTCAATAGATATACATAATTGTTGTATCAACGGAGTCCATCGCCTAACTCCTCCCAAATAATATCCGGTTTAGGAGTCCATCCACTATCTTCCCCTAGACCGTGGAGTACATCCCCTATCTCCTCTCACCCAACACAATGTATATAACACATATCATATACATGATCAATCAATACATAAATTTGATGTGTTATTCCAATCGCCATATTCGATGACATATTCAATTGATTAGTTTTAGTTTGCCTAATCATCATGCATTGTCTACAACAATCAAAACTATCCTCCACCGATAGCCCAAAACAATTATTTCTAAACAGATAATAAATGCCTCAACAGATATATAATCACATTTTCAAAAGTGAGCGATTAATAAATCCAACTCCACCATTCTATCACATAATGAGTCAATTTCATTATTTCTAACTCAATTTCATATATCCATAATTCTCCCAAATTAATTATATCAATTAATTTATACAACAAATTAGGGCTTTCTCCCTCATTTCTCAAAATTGACCCAAGGGTCCAAATATTCTCAATAAACAACAAATACCTCATTTTGGGAACCCAAAATACATAATATTGAGCTACATCTTAAAACCCCTCTTTAAACATTTTGAAACCCTAAATCCCAAAATCAAACCATTTATACAAAATGCTCAAAATCTATGTCAAAGCTCATAAAGATGAGTAGTAATCCCTACCTTAAATTCGGAGCTCAAGAGAAGAAGATGAAGAAATCGAAAATACTCCAAACTCGAATATTTTTGGATCAAAATGTAACCTCAACTAGCTTCATACTTTTTATAAAGGCCCAAGGGTAGAAAATCACTCATACTAGATCAATCCCTAGAGAGAAGTTGGATTTCTAGAATGAGGTGCTCTCCAATGGAGTTTTTGAAAAGTAAGAGAGAGAAAAAATGTCGAAAAGTGATCCAAAAAGGTGGAATCCCGAAGTGATATACAAATAGGTCCGCTCGAGCGTGGAACTTCCCGCTCGAGCGTCAGACACAGACTTACGCTCGAGCGTCAAAAGAGCCGCTCGAGCGCCGGATGCACACTTCCAAAACTTTTGCAGTCGATGGTCCCCGCTCGAGTGGAGGGACAAAAACAAAGAGCCACGCTCGAGCGTAAAAACTCCCGCTCGAGCATACAAAGACCTGCAGAGAAAAATATTGGGAGATGGATATTCACGCTCGAGCGTCAAAACGCCCGCTCGAGCGGAGAAACAACAACAAAGGGCCCGTTCGAACGTCAAAAGCCCCGCTCGAGCGTGAAGGCTAAAATCTGGGCATGAACTCTAGGTTTCAAAGCACAACCAACCTGTTCCAAACCTGCCCAACTCAACCCAAGACTCAAATACAAAGAGTAAGGGATGGAAAAGAGAATAAGACAACAACACAACCACGGAACCAAGTCCGGAATACAAGGAAAACCGGGATCGCTATAATCTCCCCCCTTAAAGAATTTCGTCCCCGAAATTAGGCACAAAGTTTTCGAAAACAAGTTTTTCTCAATTCTCAACAATATTACCGTTCAATATTCATCAACTTGACCCATTACCGATCATCTCATCCCTTCTCAAGGGGCAATTCACAATATATAACTCAATATGCATTATTAACATGCTTTCCCTTGAAATTTACCAATTTCAGCACATATTCCACAATTCTATATCATATTCAATGCTCATGATATATTTCCATTTCTACAATACATTCAACATATGCAATGTTACATTAAACTTCCAGTTCGAGGCAAGTTTCAAAATACTTCCATAATTCAAAACATATACGATGTTTTACAACTTAAGACATATTCGATGCTCTTAAGACATAGTTCATTAATATTACAAAATCACCAATACATGGTTAAACATTAACAAACAAATCCGGATATTTCTCATGAACCTCCAACTCACGTTCCCAAGTGGCTTCCTCCACTCCGTGATGTTTCCACAAAACCTTAACCAAGGGTATCGTCTTGCCTCGCAAGACCTGATCCCGTCTATCCAAGACCCGAACTAGTCTCTCTTCATACGAGGCATCCTCGTCTACCTCTAAGTCGGTCCAATCCAATACATGTGACGGATCTGGCTCGTACTTCCGAAGCATACTAACATAAAACACGTCATGAACTCCGGACAACTGCAGCGGTAAGGCTAAACGGTACGCAACCTCCCCAATCCTCTCAAGGATCTCAAAGGGACCAATAAACCGAGGGGATAACTTCCCACTCTTCTCAAACCTCATCAAACCCTGCCTAGGTGATATTTTCAGAAAAACATGATCACCCGTCTCAAATGCCAAATGCCTCCTTCTACGGTCAGCATAACTCTTTTGGCGACTCTAGGCTGTAACAAGCCTCCTACGGATAAGCTCAACTTTCTCCGTCGTTTCCCTCACTAACTCCGGGCCCAACAAAAGTGCATCACCCACCTCGGCCCAACACACTGGAGACCTACACGGTCAGCCATACAAGGCCTCAAACGGTGCCATACCGATACTTGACTGAAAACTGTTGTTGTAGGCAAACTCCACTAAGGGCAAGTGCCTCTCCCACGACCCACTAAAGTCAAGAACGCAACCCCGAATCATATCCTCAAGGATCTAAATAGTACGCTTGGACTGCCCGTCAGTCTGAGGGTGATAAGCCGTGCTAAAGGTCAACCTAGTGCCCAAGGCACTCTACAAACTCTGCCACAACCTAGCAGTAAAATGACGATCTCTATCTGAGACGATTGAGACTGGGACCCCATGCAACCTCACTATGTCCTGAATATATAAGTCGGCAAAATGATCAACCGAATCTCTCACGCGCATGGGGATAAAGTGTGCCAACTTAGTCAACCGGTCTATAACCACCCAAATAGCATCACTACCCCGCTGAGTCCTTAGAAGACCTACAACGAAGTCCATAGTGACATGCTCCCATTTCCACTTGGCAATAGGCAAGGGTTGTAACAAACCCACTGGCCTCTGATGCTCGGCCTTCACTTGCTGACAAGTAAGGCATTTCGATACGAAAACTGCTACATCTCTCTTCATACCCCGCCACCAAAACTGGCGACCCAAATCACGATACATCTTAGTGTCTCCCGAATGCACCGCAAGGCGTGAATGGTGAAACTCTCGGAGTACCTCCTCTCGGCAAGACTTCGGCACAAACAAACGGTCTCGGTATCTCACACTCTGGTCGGGATACACAGACAAACCCTTCTCAGCCTTCCCACTGGAGATCTTCTCTCGGAGGGATTCTACCTCAAGGTCACCTCTCTGTGCCTCTAACACTCGACTCACAAGTGTAGGCTGTGCAACAACAGAAAACAAGGCCGCAGCCTCAACGGATTCGCCCAGAAGCAAATCAAACTCGCCAAGTGCACCCAACATCTCCCATTCTCGGATGGCTATACAAGCTACATCACTAATGGATTTCCTACTAAGGGCGTCGGCCACAACATTGGCATTTCCCGGGTGATAGTGCAACTCAAAATCGTAGTCCTCAATGAACTCCATCCATCTTCTCTGCCTCAAATTTAAATCTCTCTGTGTAAACAGATACTTCAGACTCTTATGATCCGAGAACACCTCGAACCTCTCACCATAAAGGTAATGCCTCCAAATCTTCAAGGCAAAAATGACAGCTGCTAACTCTAAGTCATGTGTAGGGTAATTCCTCTCGTGAATTTTCAACTGACGTGAGCCGTAAGCTACCACTTTCCCCTCTTGCATCAGCACACAACCCAAACCCTCTCGTGAGGCATCACAATAAACAGCATAACCCAAACCTCTCTCTAGAATAATCAAAACCGGAGCGCTGGTCAATCTAACCTTCAACTTTTGGAATGACTTTTCACAAGTCTTACTCCATACAAATTTGACTCCTTTCCGCATCAATCTAGTCAACGGTGAAGCTAGCCTGGAGAAATCTTTCACAAACCAGCGGTAATACCCAGCTAATCCCAAAAAACTGCGGATTTCAAACACACTCTTAGGCTGTGCCCAGTCTTGCACTGCCTCAATCTTGGATGTATCTACAGACACCCCTTTCCCGGAGACTACATGGCCTAAGAATTTGACCTCTCCTAGCCAGAACTCACACTTCTTAAACTTAGCATACAGCTTATGGGCTCTAAGCAACTCGAGCACCACTCTCAAGTGTTCCTCATGCTCCTCCTCAGAAGGCGAATAAATCAAATGTCATCCACGAAAACGACTAAAAAACGATCCAAGAATTCCCAGAAGATCCGGTTCATCAAATCCATAAACACTGCCAATGCATTGGTGAGCCCAAAAGGCATCACCAGAAACTCATAGTGGCCATACCGCGTACGGAATGCCGTCTTCAGAATATCCTCCTCCCTGACCCTCAACTGATGATAACCCGATCTCAAATCTATCTTAGAGAAACAACGGGAACCCTTCAATTGGTCAAACAAATCATCAATACGGGGCATAGGGTACTTATTCTTGACTGTAGCCCGATTTAACTTCCGGTAATCAATACAAAGTCTCAAGGCACCATCTTTCTTTTTAGCAAAGAGGGCCGGCGCTCCCCACGACAAAACACTAGGGCGAATAAAGCCCTTATCTAGCAACTCCTGGAGCTGAATCTTCAACTCACTCAATTCGGCTGGGGCAAAACGGTAAGGTGCCATAGAAATCGGCGTTGTGCCGAGCACTAAATCCATAGAGAACTCAATCTCTCGATGAGGTGGTAAGCTAACAAGATCCTTGGGAAAAACATCTGAATACTCACAAACCACTCTCGGCAATACAGTCTGGGTCTCATCACACTCATTACTCGTAAAGCTAGCGAGAAGGCCACTAAGCTCACTCCGCCCTCGCGGATCATACACCGGTGGCAAAACACTACCCACCTGATCCCCTAAGAAATGGAAACAATCCCCGCTCAAGGTACATACTGTGACCCTCTGGCGGTAACAATCAATAACTACCCGGTATGACAATAACCAGTCCATACCCAAAATCACATCAAAACCCGACATAGCCATAACTACAAAAGAAAATGGAAGTCGGCGGTCGGCGACCTCTATATCGCAGCCTCTACATCCTTGTTTCAAAATCAATTCGCCCCAAATAGGCGATGCAACACATATAGGAGATGCTAACTGTGCCAACTCCAACCCCAAAATAGATGCAAATTTAGCATATATAAAAGAATGGGTTGCACCCGTATCAATCAACACATTGGCAACCGAGTTGCAAAACAAGAAGGTACCTCTCACAACAGATGGAGCCGGTACAAGATCCTGCGCGGTAACAACATACACGCGCCCTGTAGGCCCCTGATCTACCTGCTCACCTCTCGGAGCAAAAGACTGCTGCACAGACTGGGCTGGCTAAAAACTCTGCGTCTGCCTAGAACCAGACGCGCCCGATGTGGCACCCAACTGCGGGCAAAACCTCTTCAGGTGCCCCGCCTGACCACACTAGTAACAAGACAGTGGCTGACCCCTGCCCTGACCCTAGCTCTGAGGTCGAACCGAAGATGAAGCAGCTCTCTAACCTCCTCCCCTCTGCGGGCAAGCTGGAGACTTATGGCCCAGCTGGCCACATTTGTAACAGGTGATGTCTCCCTAACTACCTCTCCCAGAGCCTGCACTCGGCACTGGAAAGGTCGATCTAGCAAATGCACCCTGGGACTGCTGAGGGTTAGAACCCTTCTGCCTCCTACCGTCCCCCTAACCATCCTGACTCTTCTTGGAGCCCCTCTGCCTCTCCTCCTCCTCATGCATCATAATCTCCATATGGGCTGCAGCATCCACAAGGTGCCCATACTCCCGAGTCATAGAACCCCCAACTCTCATCTTGAGCCCAGTCCTTAGCTTTTTCTCAAATTCCAGACAACGGCGTTCTTCAGATGCCACTAACTCAAGAGCAAATCTCGATAAGCTCGTAAATGCGGCCTCAAACTCGGCCACTGATGAATTCAGCTGCTTGAGCTGACAAAACTGGTCTCTCAGCTTCTCCCTGACAGCTAGAGACAAGAACTTCTCCTGGAAGGCAACTACAAAGGCCTCCCATGTGCCATCAACACAGCCCCTCATGAATTTCCACCACTGACCCGCATCCCCCTTCAACTGGAAAGACGCCAAGGTCACCTTCAATGCCTCATCTTCGATGCCAAACATCTCAAACGTCTTAGTTATCTACTCCAACCACTCATCAACCTTAAGTGGCTCCTTCGGATCCCCAACAAACTCGTCCGAATTGGACCGGAAGAACTCCCTTTTTAGAAAAGAGGACCCTGCCTCAGCAACATGGGCCTGGGCCTGAACCTGATTCTCAGCTCTGAGAATGCCCATAGATTCCCTCAAAGCTCCTGCTATCTCGCGGGCTAAGGCACCCATGGCCTGCTGACCCACTGGCTCGGCCACATTGGCCTGACCAACACCCTCCTACTGCGCCGGAATCTCATCCAGTATAGGCATCTCCTGCCTACCTCGCCTACCACGTCTACCACCACGTCCTCGTCCTGACATCCTAATAAAGGTAACGAAGACATTAGCACATTCATAAATATGCCAAAGCTATAACACTCACGTCCTAATGCATGGACAACAGTAATTCACTCCACGTACGCACAGAATCACATAAGCACTTACGAATTTCATTTCCGGATGATGACAATCCCGAGGCATTGCTAGAGTTCCGGTTAGAAACAGCATTGATCAAGTGCTTTTCCAACAAGACTCCCAGAAATCCAAGGATCCAATCAACATCTTAGAAACTAAATCTCATACCCATATAGTCACATAAGCATGTTATCAAAAAAAAAAACACATACTATCATACATAAGTCTCTAACAAGCGAGACAAACCCATTGTGATACTAATCACATCCCACGTACCGAAAGTATTCAAATCCGGTACGCTCTGATACCAAGTTGTAACGCCCTAAAAAAAAACCCATAATATCATACATTCGCGATACAGAAAAGAGATCTCATATTAAAATCATCAAAGTATTCATTACAAATTATATTACATGTTGACAACAAAAGTAGATGCTTTATGGGCTTACAACTTTCCAAGCCAACACTTGGTTACAAAAGAGAGAGAGTACTAACTCTAAACACAGAATAAGCCCTTGGCTTGATATACATGTAATACAAAAATGTAATCACAAAAATGTCCCAGCCACTGAGCCTCTCAAGCTACGTCCTTGGAGGTGGCATGCTACCTGCACTTGAAAATGATGTCCCATGTAGGGTGAGCCAATGCCCAGTAGAGATATGCTAAACATAATATGAGCAATAAATAAAACATTAGCATTTGATAAATGTTTAACTCACACAAATCAACTCATAGCCCATTTCAATTACATGACAAATGTGTCCATGTTTCATTCCATTTTCCATTTCTTATCAAATTTCTCAATTCATAACTATGGCTTAGAACCTAGCCAAACAATTTAAATGAGATTACATCTCATATCAACAGTACTACCATTTCGATTGAGATATCAACTCAAATTAAACACTTCCTACTTCACAATAGATACACAAAAATTGTTGTATCAATCTCAAATAAAACACTTCCATACTTCATATATGATACACAGATTTGCTGTATTAATACTTCAATAGATACACATATTTGCTGTATCAACGGAGTCCATCCCCTATCTCCTCCCAAATAATATCCGGTTTAGGAGTCCATCCACTATCTTCCCCTAAATCGTGGAGTACATCCCCTATCTCCTCCCACCTAACACAATGTATATAATACATATCATATATATGATCAATCAATACATAAATTTGATGTATTATTCCAATCGCCATATTCGATGACATATTCAATTGATTAGTTTTAGTTTGCCTAATCATCATGCATTGTCTACAATAATCAAAACTATCCTCCACCAATAGCCCAAAACAATTATTTCTAAACAGATAATAAATGCCTCAACAGATATATAATCACATTTTCAAAAGTGAGCGATTAATAAACCAACTCCACCATTTTATCACATAATGAGTCAATTTCATTATTTCTAACTCAATTTTCTCCCAAATTAATTATATCAATTAATTTATACAACAAATTAGGGCTTTCTCCCCCATTTCTCAAAATTGACCCAAGGGTCCAAATATTCTCAATAAACAACAAATACCTCATTTTGGGAACCCAAAATACATAATATTGAGCTACATCTTAAAACCCCTCTTTAAACATTTTGAAACCCTAAATCCCAAAATCAAACCATTTATACAAAATGCTCAAAATCTATGTCAAAACTCATAAAGATGAGTAGTAATCCCTACCTTAAATTCGGAGCTCAAGGGAAGAAGATGAAGAAATCGAAAATGCTCCAAACTCGAATATTTTTGGATCAAAATGTAGCCTCAACTAGCTTCACACTTTTTATAAAGGCCCAAGGGTAGAAAATCACTCCTACTAGATCAATCCCTAGAGAGAAGTTGGATTTCTAGAGTGAGGTGCTCTCCAATGGAGTTTTTAAAAAGTAAGAGAGAGAAAAGATGTTGAAAAGTGATCCAAAAATGTGGAATCCCGAAGTGATATACAAAAAGGTCCGCTCGAGCGTAGAACTCCCTGCTCGAGCGTCAGACACAGACTTACGCTCGAGCGTCAAAAGAGCCGCTCGAGCGCCGGATGCACACTTCCAGAACTTTTGCAGTCGATGGTCCCCGCTCAAGCGTCAAACTCCCCACTCGAGCGGAGGGACAAAAACAAAGAGCCACGCTCGAGCGTAAACATTCCCGCTCGAGCATATGAAGACCTGCAGAGAAAAATACTGGGAGATGGATATTCACGCTCGAGCGTCAAAACGTCCGCTCGAGCGGAGAAGTAACAACAAAGGGCCCACTCGAGCATCAAAAGCCCCACTCGAGCATGAAGGCTAAAATCTGGGCATGAACTCTTGGTTTCAAAGCACAACCAACCTGTTCCAAACCTGTCCAACTCAACCCAAGACTCAAATACAAAGAGTAAGGAATGGAAAAGAGAATGAGACAACAACACAACCACGGAACCAAGTCCGGAATACAATATACAAAGGAAGGGAAAACCGGGATCGCTATACTATTGAACTGTTTAATGGTAAAAGATTGAAAATCGGGGCAACCGATTAACCCTCCAATTTCCATCTTACTTTCCTCACTCTCTCTATTTCGTCTCTCCCTCTTCTTCTATTCCTCTGTGCTGGGTTCCATTGTTGAATCTCTGTATAACCCTTGATTTCCAGCAACAACGGAACTACAAACCTCTATTGGGTTCCATCGTTGAAGTGAAGGCGTTCTCTCCAACTAGATATCAGGTATGGAGCGCGCTCTCTCTCTCTCTCTCTCAATCGATTTTTGGCATACGCTAACCGCCTCTTTCTTTTCATGATGATCAATTTCTCCATCTTCTTCACACTTCTAAAATCAATTATATTTATGCTTCTTGTAGCCATAGTTTTATTTTTTAAGTTACTTGTAGAGTATGTGGTGTTTTAATAATTCACACACATGCAAACTTGCATTGCAAGTTCCTTTTCTTTGTTTTTTTTATTTTTTTATTTTTGCTTTCTGTTAAATTTATGGTTTTAGAGATATTTTGTTTCATCAGAAAATTGCATAAATTGGACTTGTGTAGCTGTCTTGGTGCATGATTTCAAACTATTCTATAGATAATCTATGGTTCCGGGTGTTGTTTGAATTTACCATTTTTCCTATGAAATTATGCTCTTGTGGGTGCCATATCTGTCAAATAAATATAACTAGCATTATTGATTATACTAAACAGAGATAAAACTCAACATTTATATATCAAATAGAAGATCAATTTCCGTGTAATTAGTTTTAACTACTTTAGTGTTATGTTTTTCAGTTGATCACTTATGAATATGATTGTTAAAGCCCTTCTGATTGAAACAATTAAGAATTTGTGTTAGTTTGAGAATTTTGATTGTTCATTATATGCTATTATTTTTGTGAGTAGATCAAGTAGTTAGAGCAGTTCTAGCAGTGACTCTGGTTCTTCTTCAATAGGTAAATGATATTTGTTTTGTTTTCATCTCTATATTCAACTGTAATTCAACTTCCATTAAAGGGTTACTAGTTGATTGTGAAATACATTTATTAATTGAATCTGATACTCCATTCGCAGATTCCAATAGTGATAGTTCCTCTGCTAGGAATTGAGTGGATTCAATTAAGGACGTGATATCATGCTTATTCTCTTTAGCATTCAGTTTAAGTTAGTGCATTTCCTTAATTTTCTAAACCCATTACAATCACCCATTCACATTATTTTATATATAAAATATAATAGACTAAACTCAACAAACATGAGATGTTAAAATGTTAGGACTTATGTGTCCTTTTTGTTCTTTGAGTGATTATGTTGAATTTTTGTAGAGCATCCACACCATCACTTGACACTATGTTAGAATATCCTCCTCAATACATTTTTTTTTTTAGTTGGCAAAAGAAATTTTATTGATGTAAATAGAGTACAAGAAGTACTTGGAGCTTGTAGTGACGAAGTATTTTTTATTGGGTTGTTTGCTATTAAGATGATATTGTGCATCATAATTTTTTCATGCAGCTTTGGGTTGTTTAATTTTTATTATTTATTTATTTTTTTTATTTTATTTTTTTGCAGTAGTTGGAGCTTTTAAAAATATATACTTCTAATATGAAAAAGAGATCAACAAATCTATTGAAGGACAAACCAATGAACCAAAGAAATTATTGTCCAAGGCAGACGTCTCACAGTGACTGATTTCTTGTCCTAGTAGAGATGTTACGATTATCCTTCGCATCATAAAAGAGAGGATAATTATAGAAGACAATTGGGAGTTCACGCGGAACAAACCACGACAAATATTTGTTTCGAGATTCCCTCAAACAAACTATCATAAACTCAATATTGGAGTTATTGAACAAGATAGAGATATTTTGACTTGTGCTTTACTACGGGATGAAAACTTGGGGGTAGTTAGCTATCAGCATAATAACAAGGGCAAGATAGATATCAAGAAAGCCCAATTGGAGGTATTCATAGCGGGCATGTTAAGGTGCTCTTTCACAGTAAGAGTGAGATTAGTTTGTTGATTGTAGAGATGACGGACAAAGAAATGGTCAAGCAAATAAATTCAGATATGAAAATGATGTCCCATATAGGGTGAGCCAACGCCCAGTAGAAATATGCTAAACATAATATGAGCAATAACTAAAACATTAGCATTTGATAAATCTTTAACTCATATAAACCAACTCATAACACATTCCAGTTCCATGACAAATATATCCATGCTTCATTCCACTTTCCTTTACTTATCAAATTTTCGATTTATAAACATGGCTCAGAACCTGGCCAAACAATTAAGTGAGATTACATCTCATATTAAAACACTTCCTTTATCCACAATTCAATTTCAAATGAGTTAACAACTCATATCAACAATACTTCAAATTCAAATGAGATAACAACTCATATTAAACACTTCCATACTTCAAATGATACACATATTTGCTGTATCAATGGAGTCCATCCCCTATCTCCTCCCAAACGGGTTTGAGAGTCCATCCTCTATCTCTTCTCAAACCATGGAGTACATCCCCTATCTCCTCCCAACAATATACATATACAATGTATCAAACACTTATCATATACAATGATCAAGCAAAGCACATATTCAATGTGTTATTCCATCCATCATATTCAATGACATATTCAATTGATTAGTTTTAATTCACCTAATCATCATGCAGTGTCTACAACAATCAAGACTATCCTCCACCGATAGCCCAAAGCAATTATTTCTACATCAACAGATAAATTATCAACATTGTTAGGACCCTTTGTTGTCAAATTCCATGGAACAAAACCAAGGTTGTAACAATATTCAATTTTCCAGATTTTCCAGTTTTGGTCTTCCCGCTCGAGCGAGGAAAGGGACGCTCGAGCGGGGTTCACAAGTTCATAGCATCTCTACTATGCCTGAAAAAGTACTGGATGGTGTGATTCGACGCTCGAGCGTGGAAACTGCCGCTCAAGCGTGAAGCCTATATGAATTACGGAATATGAAGTCTCCGCTCGAGCGGGAATTCCCACGCTCGAGTGGACCGCGCGATCCCAGATTCTTTAAGAAGTTGGATTCTTCTAAAACTAGGATTACTTTAGATATCTATAAATAGTTGGTTTTCTCCCAAACCTAGAGTAACTCCTTCAGATCTTCTTTTTGGATATTAAGGTTTATATCTGGGGATATTTTGCTAGTTTCTTTGATGTTTTGATTGAGTATTCAACTAATGGTTTAAAGAGTATACATAAAAGGATTGTTTGTTTAATTCTACACAAAAGAGAGAATTGTTCTTCGGTGGATTCTGAAGAATTCGAGCCTGAAGTTTTGGTGGATTCTGGAGTGGCTCATCATCAAGACAATTCCGAGGTGAAGACGGGGTTGGAAGAGGCCCATAGAGGTTGGTTCAATTCGGGCGTGGATTCGCTAGGTAATTGAGAGTATACCTGTGTAATTTCTTTATATATTCTTAGTGGATTGTTTTGTGGCTTTTGCCCGTGATTTTTTATCACAATTAGAGGTGTCCAATTGTGGTTTTTTCACATAAAATCGTTGTGTCGATTTGTCTTGATTGTTTGATTGGGATTGTTATATACTGCTTAAAATTGATACATAATCACAAATCAACATCTAGGGGATTTCTAGATTTTTCAATTGGTATCAGAGCGGGTCGCTCTATTTTTTTTGTTTTACAAATCTATTAGAGCGAGATCTTGTTTGATTTGTGATAATGGATTCAATTCGTGAGGGAAATTCTATGGTTCGACCACCCCTACTTGACGAATCCAATTATTCGTTTTGGAAAGCTTGGATGAGATCATTTTTAAAATCTATTGATGAAAAAGTTTGGCAATCTGTCATGTATGGGTGGACTGAACCAACGATTACCGTTGATGGAGTAACTTTCCCCAAACCAATTGATAAGTGGGACACAATTGATTACCAAAATAGTAGCTGGAATAGTAAAGCTATCAATTCTCTCTTTTGCGCTGTCACACCTAAAGAGTTTAGTCGTATTTGTAATTGTGAAGTCGCAAAAGAGGCTTGGGATATCTTACAAACTATTCGTGAGGGCACTCCTTTTGTGAAACGCTCAAAACTTCAAAGGCTCACATCTAGTTTCGAAAATCTTTTAATGAAAGATAGTGAGACCTTTAATGAATTTTATGCGAAGTTGAGTGACATTGTAAATTCCAGCTTCAATTTAGGTGAAAAAATACCAGAATCCAAAGTTGTGGGAAAAATTTTGAGATCCTTGCCTGATTGGTTCCAACCAAAAGTTACGGCTATTGAGGAGGCTCAAGATGTTGACAATCTCAAACTGGATCACTTGGTTGGAAATCTCCAAACTTATGAGGCACATAGGAATTTCAAAAAGAAACAAAAAGATATTGATTTTAGTAGTGCTCATAGAGTTGGAGAGGATTCTGATGAAGATTGTGAGATAGATTCCAAGATTACGGATGCTTTTGTAAAACAATTTAAAAAATCTTTTTTGAAAAAAAATCCTAATCTTTTGGACTCTACTCAAACTCATAAATCCAAAGGCAAAGATAAACTCAAAATTAATTCTATAGCCAAGAAGGAGAAAGGAAAGATACAAGGGAACTCTGAAAGAGTCCAGTGCTATGAATGCCAAGGATTTGGCCACTTTGCTTCAGAATGCCCCACTCGTTTGAAGAAGAAGAAAGCCCTCGCTATCACTTGGGATGATGAATCAGAATCTGATGAAGATGAAAGTGACAATGAAGATCAAGGTGAAGAGGGACATAAACAATTCCTTGCTTTCATGGCGGCTTCTAAAACTGAAGGACGAACAGAGTATCCGAAGAGGCCGGTTGAGAATGCCACTGATGATGAATCCTCGGGAAGTGATGATGAAGAGCTTGAGCAAGCTTATGAAAAGTTGTATAAGGAGTCTCTTAATTTATCCAAATTGAATGACAAACTCACTATGAAACTCAAAGCATGTGAAAGTGAGAATGTCAAATTAAAGAAAGAAATTTCCGAGGCTAGGAATGATGCCCTTAAGATTTCTAATGATCGATAAGCTCTTTGTGCAAAGCTCTTGACTTATGAGACAGAGAGGAATGAGCTACAGCAAATCTATGCAACATATGAAGAAAAGATTGAAAGTCTCAAGATGTCTCAAGTTGCCTTGGAGGGGCTAATCATCAAGAAAGAAGAATAACTCAAGTGTGCTATAGCTACCATTGATCTTTGGAACAAAGGATCAAAGACTTTGGACAATATCATTGGGTCTCAACAAATTTGTTCTAACAAGAGTGGCATTGGCTTTGGTGATAACAAAGAGCAAAAACACAGTGCATCTACATCTCATGATACAAGAACTCAAGGAAAGGGAGAACAAAAAATTCAACATGAGGATAGACTTCTCAAACTTCCTAGAGTTAGTAAGGTGTAGACGTCCCCGAACGTCCCGGGAGGGAATCCCGTTTTGTTCATTGGGCTCACTACAGTTCGGGACTCAATGTCAGGGTCCTGTATCTAATCTCACAGAGTGCAATGCAAGACCGATGAATCATCAAAGAGTCCAAATCCGGCAAATCGTTTTTGAAAATAGATTTTTTGAAAGAAGTGCCAAACATGGACTGCTTTGCCAGATACAGAGTTGCCACCTAAATATTTATTTTGGGGGAATTTAGGAAACCCTGACTCGTTGCCTAAGGCCACGTGTTCGTCATCACCAAAGTTGCCTCGGCTCGGGAACTTGGGTACGATTGGAAAAGGTCACTTCGTGAGCACCCCCCTTGCCCGATCAAAGATCGACCTCTACTAACCATGATATCGAGTTTTGAAAACATATGTGCTCTTATTCCGGTTATTAACCTAGATTTACTATGTGATGCGCACAGCATACAAGTATAGATTGGATCGCTTGAATTAGAACGAAACATCTCATGTTTGTTTTGAAAACAGTTTGCTACTCGCAAGTAGGCTAAAATGTGGATTTGCCACCCTCAGGTGGGCTTTAGAAAACACGATGTTTTGCTACTCTCAAGTGGGCTTAAAACTCACAGTCAATGCATTATTCCAATTCAGATAATCCAACCTTCAACCACAGGCATTCAGGCAAGTATATCACATAAGCACATAGCCTCATGGTAAGCATGCTATCATGGCAGTCACTCACACGCATGCAAGGATGCTAAAGCATAAACACTTACCGAGTACTGCAAGCCAAAACAGAAGCTATGTTAGAAATCAATGCATGATCCTATCTATACAGAAATGCCTAATGCAACACATGCAAAAATGCAACTATAATAGGCTCGGCTATTCTAAGAATGGCATATGAGATGCTACAGCTAACACGTATTCAACTTGGAATTGAAATATAATGCAGTTAGTATGATGCGCCGAGCCCGGTGCATGCAATATAGATGAATGATGCAAACATGCAAGCATAAGTATGCTAATTGAAACATGCCCTAGTCTAACCATCATAAGCTGGTAAATAAAAGGGAGGAAGACGTGGGGTTGGAAGACATACATCACACACACGCACACTTATTACAATTGTGCCCTCGCTCGGAGGGTCCGAATGAATATTACACAACCAAAATAAATAACGAATTATTACACAACACTAATTACTTAACAAATGAACTAGGTAAGCAAAGTAAACTAGCATGCTATGCTACGTGCAATGGACTGCCTCAGCTCTGCTCGGAATGATGGAGGGTGTATGCATGCTCAAGTTGCCTTGTCGATAAATTCCATCGTGATGCCTTGCCTCGCCTTTGTTTGCAATTGATCTCAGAAACTTGCACAAAGCTCCAGAAGGCTGAAACTCCACCTTGGGAAGGCCACCGACCAGTTATTAGCATGGGAGGCCACCTGCCGACCACCCTTTGTGGTGGAGACTAAAGAGGGTGGTCGGCCTACCAGAAAACCTGGTCGGCCGACCAGTTTCCACCTCTGGTTTCTGGTGTTTTCTGCAACAAAGGCAAGAGAGAGAAAAGGCAATGTATTTTCAACACATGTGTGCACGACTACTCTCCCCGTCATTGCACAAGCTCTAGGGAGTGTAGACCTCGATCCTCGTGCCACCAATCACGTATCTCGATGCATGATGGCCGAGGAATCGAATTGCACGACTCGATGTGAAATGAATGCACATATGAACACAACAAGGCCAAAATTCCATCATGGATAATCCGGAGCGTCAGCGACCGGGAATCGAGGCACGTTTCGTCACTTGGAGTACGAAACGTCCCTCGTTTCCCGTGTTTGGACAAAACCCTACTCCAAACACAATGCAATATGTATGATATGTGTGAATGCAATTCTAACATGCAATCCTAGATGCAATGTCACTGAATGACGCAAACATGCAAGGGATGAAAATGCAAACATGCACCTAGCATATACAATGCTAACACTACATGGCATGCATAATGCTCATGAACTATGGCATACTCAATGCGACTAACAACCTAGCATACACAATGCGAGGAATGACATGGCATACACAATGCTAACAACGTAACATACACAACACATTGCAACATGACATACACAATGCAAGGTGGACTTAAACCGATATAAGTGGACCTCAGCCACACTCAAATCAGTGGCCATACGATGAAAATGAGACAACCGAAATACATGGAAACATGCACGAATGCAATGGACCGATCCTAAGGCATAACATGCAACTCTAACTAAGCATGGCAAAGGATGAAATATGGCATACAAGCATACATTTTCCAGCTCTGAAACATGATGTACAATGCTCCCGAATCATGCAAATATGTTACCCAATGCATGCTAGATGGCCCGAATACCGAAACTAGTGAAGTGCGTTACACTAGAGGTACACAAAGCAATGCACGAATGGCAAAACCAACCCCAAACAGATCCTAGGCAGGTCTGAAACAGTGGGAAAATGGCCCAAAATGATGGTTCAAAGTGCATGGAAATGAAGCTCATTCAATGGTCCGAAAACAAGGCATTCATGCACAACTCTCAAGCACACTTAAAGAGGAGAAAACATGAGGATATGGCATTCACATAGGCTCTGAAATATGATGCAAAATGACCCCAAAGCATGAAAACACCTCAGTATATGCATGCAATAGACCTCAAATCTCAAAGCTAGGCAAGTGTATTGAACTACAAGCATGCAAAACAAGCATCATTCGACCATGAGACCCAAAAATAGAGCTAGGGCAGTCCAAAATATGCACAAAATCAGTTTAAGGCAAGGCCAAAAAGAGCTAAAATCAAGGGTCAACAAAGCATGCAAAATAAGCTAGTGAACCATGATTTGCACTACAACTATATGAAGCACATGAGAGCTCACCAAACAAGCCAAAAACAGAAGTATGCCATGCCAAATGATGCCCAAAAACCCACTGAAACTCAGTCAATGCATGCAAGAATGATGTGTCCCTTTGAAAGGCCAATAAGAGGGTTGTTCTACACATGCAAGATAAACATACAAAATGTCAAAACCACCTCTGGACAGAGGTTATGAGGGCCCTAAAGCTCACTGAGAAGGGCCTGAAATTAGTCTAGGAAGCATGCAAATGAAAGCCCCTTTGAAAGGCCTTGAAGAGGGTTACTCTACACATGCATAATAGACACTTAATATGGCAAAAAGGGCTCCGGACAGAGTTCATGCAGGTCACAAAATAGGGGCCTGGAGCATGGCTTTGAAACATGAAAATAGGGGCTCCTTTGTAAGGCCAACAAAGCTAGTAAAGAGAACAAGGGGTGAGAGGGTCACCCGTCTCTGATTTTGAAGCTCAAAGGCACATGTTAGCCACTGAAAATCCTCTAGATTTCAGTGGCTAAAAGGCTAAACCAAGGCCAACACAAATGCTCTAATGCAAAGCTCAAAACATGAGGAAATGAAGCATACAAGGGGGTAGATGACCCCCAACAGAAAAATGACCTTAAACAAACTTGAAGAGGAACTCAAAATAAGACTTTTTTTAGTTTATGACAAAGCCTAAATATGCTTTCAAATAGAGCTAAACTATGGAGCAAAATAATGCTACAAAGAGGGAAATGGTGTCTTACCCTTGTAGCACAGCAAGGCAGCAAGCTCTGGACCAAAAAATCAACTCCTCAAGCTTTGAAAATGACCTCCAAGGTGCTTAGGTTGATGATGGAGGTGGTAGGCTATGAGTGGTAGTGCAATGGGGCAAGAACAATGGAGTTTTGGAGCTTGGAATAGAGAGATAGAGAGAGGTGTATGTATATGCCCTAGCCAAAATGTTCAACCCTTGCAAGTGGAGAGGAGGGTCTCTCTTATAGAAGATGAGGTCCATAGCTTCTCTAAGAAGCTTGGAGCAAAGAGGCCAAGCTTCTAAAGGAAGCTATACCAAAAGGGTCAAACTTCTTGAGGAAGCTAGACCAAAGGGGCCAAGCTTCCTCAAGAAGCTCCACAAGAGGTCAAGCTTCTCTTAGAAGCTAAGCAAAAGGGACCAAGCTTCTTAAAGAAGCCAAAACAAAAGGGTCAAACCTCGGAGGATGGGGCAAATGCCTCCCAGCTGGCACAGCTGGATTGCACTGAAAAGGACAAAAAATGAGAAGGCTGGCCGACCAAGGGTCAAAAGGTTCAAGAAGAAAAAGTGGTCAGCTTACCCATATTGGTGGTCTCTCAGGTGAATGCAACTCAGTGGTGATATGGGAGACCAGAAATTGTAGCTCAAAAGTGAGGAAGACCAAGGGGTCAAAAGGGTCAAGCACCAAAGGTGGTCGGCCTACCAAGATTGGTGGTCTCCCAGGTGAATGCAACTCAGTGGTGATATGGGAGACTAGAAATTGTGGCCTAAAAGTGAGGGAGACCAGCTTTCTAACAAGAAAATCGGGCGGCGAAGAGAAAGGTGGTCTCCAAGAAGAAAAGGTGGTCTCCCACCATAGTACCACATTCCTAACAATGAAACTAGGGTCCATGCCAAAAATGAACCCACACCGATGCAAAACGAGGGTTCGTGGGTCAAAACGCGCAGCCGAGTGCCCCGAAAACTGACTGTTAAGCACTGGAAGTGGCGTGCGACCACGAAGGTGGTCTCCCAGGCCACAGTGTCCCTCTATAGAGAGGAAACAAGTTGTGTGCCAAAAATCGGAGCAAACGGAGAAAGTTAAGCGGTCCCGAACCGAGGCGCACGGCCGACGGCTCTGAAAATCGAAAACTGGTCTCCAAACGGGAATAGTGGCCTACGACTACGAAACGTAGCCTACGGCCACTGAGAGATGGTCTTCGAGACCTCTCCCTCCCTTTGAGAAGAGAAAATAGAGAAAACAGGACCTGGTTCATAAACTGAGGCAAAGCACAAAAGAGTCCCGAAGTCCGGAGGCAAGGCTCTCAGCCGAGACTCTGTGACCTCAGAACGAGCACAATATGTATCATCACCGTGCGCTCAATCGATGACGTCTGAGTCTTAAAGTTGGTCAAAAATGGGGTGTCTACATAAGGCCAAAGAAAAGAAGGATGATTATTCAAGAGCATGGATTTTAGATTTGATTGTTTGAGTTGGCTCATAGTTGTTAGTATTGTTTTTGTGCTTTTGATAGGACAATTGTTTTAGTGATTTTGTCAGGAAAACTGTTTTAGAATGGTTGTGTCTGGGATTTGACAAAGGGGGAGATTGTTAGGACCCTTTGTTGTCAAATTCCATGGAACAAAACCAAGGTTGTAACAATATTCAATTTTCTAGATTTTCCAGTTTTGGTCTTCCCGCTCAAGCGGGGAAAGGGACGCTCGAGCGAGGTTCACAAGTTCACAGCATCTCTGCTATGCCTGAAAAAGTACTGGATGGTGTGATTCGACGCTTGAGCGTGGAAACTTCCACTCGAGCGTGAAGCCTATATGAATTGCGGAATATGAAGTCTCCGCTCGAGCGGGAATTCCCACGCTCGAGCGGACCGTGCAATCCCAGATTCTTTAAGAAGTTAGATTCTTCCAAAACTAGGATTACTTTGGATATCTACAAATAGTTGGTTTTCTCCCAAACCTAGAGTAACTCCTTCAGATCTTCTTTTTGGATATTAAGGTTTATATCTGGGGATATTTTGCTAGTTTTTTTGATGTTTTGATTGAGTATTCAACTCATAGTTTAAAGAGTATACATCAAAGGATTGTTTGTTTAATTCTACACAAAAGAGAGAGTTGTTCTTCGGTGGATTCTGAAGAATTCGAGCTTGAAGCTTTGATGGATTCTAGAGTGGCTCATCGTCAAGACAATTCCGAGGTGAAGACGGGGTTGGAAGAGGCACATAGAGGTTGGTTCAATTCGGGCGTGAATTCGCTAGGTAATTGAGAGTATACATATTCCTTTATATCTTCTTAGGAGATTGTTTTGTGGCTTTTGCCCGTGGTTTTTTATCACAATTGGAGGTGTCCAATTGTGGTTTTTCCACGTAAAATCATTGTGTCGATTTGTCTTGATTGTTTGATTAGGATTGTTATATACTGCTTAAAATTGATACATAATCACAAATCAACATCTAGGGGATTTCTAGATTTTTCAATTGAAAAATCTAGAAATCCCCTAGATGTTGAGAAAGCAACCGTAATCTTAGAACACACACTCCAAAATGAGTAATAACCACAGAAAGCACACACATATTAACATGTAATGGATATTCTCATCAATTCCAATATGCACCAAGGACTACTCAAAAATTTCAATCTTGTAAAACCATACTACGAAAATCTTTTTGAATTTTTTTTTTCATTTTTTTCTTTTTCTAAACAAAGCAAGTCAAAAAACGAACATGCACACATTAAAAGACTCAAAAAAAAAATTTCACAGAAACCCAAAAACTAAAATGAATAAACAAATTAACACAAGTCAAGTTTTCTCACCCAAACTGCTTTAGTATGAACAAAGATGTGAGCATTGCGGTTCTTGGGTGGTGTCTCGACGTTATGGTTCCCTTCCCCTTCAATGAGAACCCATCTTGACATGGTGTTCAACTTTCTATTCCTAGGTCTAGGTAAACACAGCCTCTGTTCATGTTTGGTCTCAAGCAAATCAAAATAGCAAGGTTTATTATGACCCTTAACCTCCTTATGACCAATGAAGTGTCTCCTAGCCCATGAGATGTTAGAATTTCTTCCATCTCTATGGGATACTCTCCCATGCAATTCATAACAATAAGGGAGAATATGACCATGCATACCACAATGATGACAAATAAAAACAGAGTGTACCTTCTTTTCTTTGGCCTTACCAACTCTAGGAAGTTTGAGAAGTCTATCCTCATGTTGAATTTTTTGTTCTCCCTTTCCTTGAGTTCTTGCATCATGAGATGTGGATGCACTCTATTGTTGCTCTTTCTTACCACCAAAGCCAATGCCACTCTTGTTAGAACAAATTTGTTGAGATCCAATGATATTGTCCAAAGTCTTTGATCCTTTGTTCCAAAGACCAATGGTAGCCATAGCACACTTGAGTTCTTTCTCTTTCTTGATGATTAGCTCCTCCAAGGCAACTTGAGACATCTCGTGACTTTCAATCTTTTCTTCATATATTGCATAGATTTGCTATAGCTCATTCCTCTCTGTCTCACAAGTCAAGAGTTTTGCACAAAGAGCTTGTCGATCATCAGCTATCTTGATGGCATCAATCTTAGCCTCAAAAATCTCCTTCTTAAGTTTGACATTCTCACATTCACATGCTTTGAGTTTCGTTGTGAGTTTGTCATTCAATTTGGATAAGTTAAGAGACTCCTTATACAACTTTTCATAAGCTTGCTCAAGCTCTTCATCATCACTTTCCGAGGATTCATCATCAGTGGCATTCTTAACCGGCCTCTTTGGATACTCTGTTCGTCCTTCAGTTTCAGAAGCCGCCATGAAAGCAAGGAATTGTTTATGTCCCTCCTCGCCTTGATCTTTGTTGTCACTTTCATCTTCATCAGATTCTTATTCATCATCCCAAGTGATAGCGAGGGCTTTCTTCTTCTTCAAACGAGTGGGGCATTCTGAAGCAAAGTGGCCAAATCCTTAGCATTCATACCATTGGACTTTTTCAGAGTTCCCTTGTATCTTTCCTTTCTCCTTCTTGGCTATAGAATTAATTTTGAGTTTATCTTTGCCTTTAGATTTATGAGTATGAGTAGATTCCACTAGATTAGGATTCTTTTTCAAAAAAGATTTTTTACATTGTTTAACAAAAGCAGCCGTAATCTTGGAATCTATCTCACAATCCTCATCAGAATCCTCTCCAACTCTATGAGCACTACTAAAATCAATATCTTTTTGTTTCTTTTTGAAATTCCTATGTGCCTCATAAGTTTGGAGATTTCCAACCAAGTGATCCAGCTTGAGGTTGTCAACATCTTGAGCCTCCTCAATAGCCGTAACTTTTGGTTGGAACCGATCGGGCAAGGATCTCAAAATTTTTCCCACAACTTTGATTCTGGTATTTTTTCACCTAAATTGAAGTTGGAATTTACAATGTCACTCAACTTCGCATAAAACTCATCAAAGGTCTCACTATCTTTCATTGAAAGGTTTTCAAAACTAGATGTGAGCCTTTGAAGTTTTGAGCGTTTCACAGAAGGAGTGCCCTCATGAATAGTTTGTAAGATATCACAAACCTCTTTTGTGACTTCACAATTACAAATACGACTAAACTCTTCAGGTGTGACAGCGCAAAAGAGAGAATTGATAGCTTTACTATTCCAGCTACTATTTTGGTAATCAATTGTGTCCCACTTATCAATTGGTTTGGGGAAAGTTACTCCATCAACAGTAATCGTTGGTTCAATTCACCCATACATGCCAGATTGCCAAACTTTTTCATCAATAGATTTTAAAAATGATCTCATCCGAGCTTTCCAAAACGAAGGTGGTCGAACCATTGAATTTCCCTCACAAATTGAATCCATTATCACAAATCAAACAAGATCTCGTTCTAAAAGGGTTTTTTTTTTTTTTAAAATAGAACGACCCGCTCTGATACCAATTGAAAAATCTAGAAATCCCCTAGATATTGATTTGTGATTATGTATCAATTTTAAGCAATAAATAACAATCTCAATCAAACAATCAAGACAAATCGACACACCGATTTTACGTGAAAAAACCACAATTGGACACCTCCAATTGTGATAAAAAAAATCACGGGTAAAAGCCACAAAACAATCCACTAAAAAGACATAAAGGAATTACACAGGTATACTCTCAATTACCTAGCGAATCCACGCCCGAATTGAACCAACCCCTATGTGCCTCTTCCAGTCTCGTCTTCACCTCGGAATTGTCTTGATTATGAGCCACTCTAGAATCCACCAAAGCTTCAGGCTCGAATTCTTCAGAATCCACCGAAGAACAACTCTCTCTTTTGTGCAGAACAAACAAATAATCCTTTGATGTATACTCTTTAAACCATGAGTTGAATACTCAATCAAAACATCAAAGAAAACTAGCAAAATATTCCCAGATATAAACCCTAGAACCCAAGAAGAAGATCTGGAGGAGTTACTCTAGGTTTGGGAGAAAACCAACTATTTATAGATATCCAAAGTAATCCTAGTTTTGGAAGAATCCAACTTCTTAAAGAATTTGGGATCGCGCGGTCCGCTCGAGCGTGGGAATTCCCGCTCGAGCGGAGACTTCATATTCCGCAATTCATATAGGCTTCACACTCGAGCGGCAGTTTCCACGCTCGAGCGTCGAATCACACCATCCAGTATTTTTTCAGGCATAGCAGAGATGTTGTGAACTTGTGAACCCCGCTCGAGCGTCCCTTTCCTCGCTCGAGCGGGAAGACCAAAACTGGAAAATCTGGAAAATTGAATATTGTTACAACCTTGGTTTTGTTCCATGGAATTTGACAACAAAGGGTCCTAACAATCATTTTCAAGGTGAGTGATTAATCAATCCAACTCTACCATTTATTCTCATAATTTCTCAATTTCATAATTCCATATCTTTCCCAAATTAATTATACAAATTAATTCATCACAATAAATGTCACGACCCAAACCAGCCCCTATAGATTTAGCATCGTAACCGGCCAGTAATTCTGAGATTACCGAAGGCCTCTGAGACAGATTAACATAATATTAGGGGCTAGCGGAAGCAAATAACAATACACAACATCCATTGAGCTGTGCGGACTTATATGAGACAGAAAAATTTTAAACTTTTTATGTACATATATACACATCATCCTCGCGTCATAATATATATACAATTAGGTAGAAAGGGACTTAACCCTATTCACAAAATACACAAGACTTGATCAACCAAACACGTAAACAAAACTTAAACTTTAAATCACAATGCGATAACCACTTGACATATCCGGAACCCCCACGGGAGGCACATAGGTTGGCTGACAAAACAGATTCTAGACAGATGCTTCTAAGCCTGGTCACGCGCCTGATCACCTACATACATAAATAATACAGTGAGCTAAAGCCCAGTGAATAATAACAGAGTAAAGGGTTTTAATGAATGATGTCCATCACAGAGTTAGAAATCAGATTTTATATCAGAAACATAATCTTGTCAGAAATAGAGTCTTATGCATATTCAGATTTCAAATCAGAAATAGATTCAGATACATGCTCATATTCAGATTTTGCATAAGATCATACGTGGTACACCCATTAGCTATCAGATCAGGCAGGTCTAGAGACCACAGACAGAGTTGGTACCAACGGCCATGAAGGTCCATATCTTGCGCGCAAGTAGCCATGGTATTGTTACCCCAGGCAAGGGCCACATGCAGATTGGCCGCGGTATTGTTACCCCCGGGCGAGGGCCACGTGAACTAAGAGTGCCACAAATACATTTCAGAAAATTGGACATTCATTCATAATTCATAAAGTAGCATTTCAGAAAACAGATCATATCATATCAATCAGAAAATACTTAAAGTTAAACATAACTTTACAAAGTTATTACTCACAGAGGGCTGCAGAAGCAAATCAAACAGACTAGACATATAAGATAAAGTAGGCAGACAATGGCGCGCAACCTACACAAGCACATAACATATACACATTGAAATACAAGATTGCTCCCTTGATCAAACTTGACTTTTCTAGTCTTTTTCCGTCTAAAGAGTCCAAAGTCCTACTACGCTTATTCTTTCTCATTTAAATAAACCGGGTTCTTATTTCACATATTCTTTCATTACTAAGTCCCTCTTTTCCAAATAGATTGATCCTTTACTTGGCTTCTTAGATAATTACCACAAGATCAATGATTCATTCTTTAACTAACTAATCTATGTTGATTAGTAGCTTATTAATCTTTATTGAGTCATAAACCATGACTAGAATGCTCTGAAAAGAGATGAGAATAAAAATGTGAGCCAAATGCAATTTTTCAAAACATGTTGAAAATGGGTCTCCGCTCGAGCGCCACTTTGGCCGCTCAAGTATACTGTAAAATTTGAAAACTACTGGGAGGTCGATTTTCACGCTCGAGCGGGACTTCCTCCGCTCGAGCGGACAACGAAAATTCAGAAATCCCAAAATTGCAATTAAAGTTTAAATTTGGTATTCAAAGCTTCAAAACATGTACTTTAGTATTCCAACATGGAGAACCATTTATTAAAGTCATAAATTGCTAAATCATTTATTCAAAATCATGCCCCAATTGTCAATTTTAGTTTTAATTCATTTTCTCCCCATCAAACCCACAATTTTAAAACATGAATTAGACTCCCAAAACTCTTAAAAATTAATGATGCATGTGTGATTGAAACTCAATTTCATATAAGACAAATAAATTCAAACCCAAAATGGTTATTTTCAAATTAACTTCTATGATTTGAATCTAATTTAATTTCTACACCATTTTACTAATTCTTTTTAATGTACATGAAATTGAAGTTATATGATTCTTAGGAAAGCATTTGCATGTATGACATTAAGATTAAAACTAATTAATTTTCTATATTCAAAATTAAATCAATGCTTAATTTTCCATAAACTCATACTCTTTAATTTGAATAAAACTTTTAAATTAAAATTAAACCAATTCCTATCTTTCATAGTAAAATCAATAACTTGTCGAACTTTAGGATTAACCCCCAAATTTCCATAAACTTAATTTTTTTCTTATAAAATTTCTTCCTTCTTCTCTTCAAAACATGAAATTGTTTACCTTAAATTCCTCAAAACCATGATGCATATATACAACACTTAGCAAATCCAACCAATTTTCCATTATCGAGCTTAATTTATAATTTGACTTCTTAATTTATATCACAATTTAATCTCACTTTAAAATATGAATTAAATTCTAAAATCTTGAAAATTTACAATGCATGTAATGATAAACTTCAAATATGTGAAGGGTGAAGAAAATCAAACTCAAATATTTAATCTCAACATCAATTTCTTAATCATCCACATGCATGTAACCCATTTCAAATAATTTTCCATAATCTTATTCTTGAGCTAATTTTTCTTCATCTTCTTGCTATTGATTCCACATGCAAACCCAAATTTAATCTCATAAGTCTTTTTACACATGATTTAAATCTAAAACTTGAAATTCTAACATGCATGCAAAGATGAACCCCAAATTCATGGAGGATAATGAAAATCAAACTCAAACTAATTAATTTCAAAGTTAATTTCCATAATAATGAATGTAATTTAATTCCTTGCTCAAAACCCAATTTCTTACAAACCCATGGAAGTGGTTCCATAACTTTCTTAATTTTAGCTTTTAGGTGATTTATCTACAAAATTTTAATTTTAATTTCTAAGTGTAATGTAAAGATTATACCAAAGTTAAGTATGAGTTCATACCTTAAACTAAAAAAAATCAAGAAGTTTAGTTGATTCACTTTCCATTCTCTTGATCCTCCTAGCTTTTCTTCCCTTAATTTTCTTCTTCTTGGACCGAAACTGCTTCTCTCTCCCTCTCGGTTATTCTCAGTTCTTTTTTCTCCACTCATGAATTCACATTTCTTCTTATTCTCATTGCCAACCCAGCAGAACACATGGAAGAGTCCATCTACACTTGTTGACTTAAGAGTTATCAACACACAACACACACTTGTGCACCTCTAGACACGTGCACACACTTGCACAATCAGGATGTTTCCTCAGATTAGTTTATGATTTGAGTTAACTTATATTATAATTATCCACTAACTTGATTAAACACAATTTGATCTTAATTAATCTTAATGAGTGCACAAGTTAGTTAATCATGATTAATCACAATCCCAAATAAATTAATTAATCTAATCGATTTCTATTAGAGCCTAATTAAATATAATTAAATTTGTCAATCTGAACCAGATTTTTAACCGAACTCCTAAAAGGTTCCAAATATTAAATTAAACTTATTTTCGTCCTCAATTTTGATTACCCAAATCATTTAGGCCCTCAATTTTTGATCAGACACCAAATCTTTGTCAATAAATTACATTTTCAAATTAGACCTCTCATAACTGAATTTAATTCATAATAATCATAGTTCTCAATCCTCATAATTTAATTAACTTGATCAACTCCAATTAGGATCTAATTAATCGAATCTCAATTTTACTAAACTGAAACGAATATTTAATTAAACTCCCAAATGGGTCCATAATTAAAATTAAATTGATTCAACTTCTTAACTTCACTTCCTTAAGCCATTTGGACCCTTACTTTCTAATTCCGAAATAAATCTTTAATAGTATCATATACGAGCCAGATTCCACAATTCTCATAAATCCCAAATTAAATCCGAATACTCGGCAATTAAATTTCAAATCCTCTTAATTACCCAAGTACTAATCATTATACATGATGGGGCCGTTACAATAAATTAGGACTTTTCTTCCCCTTTTCTCAAAATTGACCCAAAGGCTCAAATATTAACAACAAACATCAATAACCCCATTTTAAGACCCAAAATACACATATATCAGTCAAAAGAACAAAACCCCTCTTTTATAATTTCAAGATTTGAAACCCTAACTCCCAAAACTCCCAAGTTTCAACATTTCATCAAAATAACTACATGTCTATGTCAAAGACCATAAAGATGAGTAGTTATCCCTACCTCAAGCGAAGAGACCAAATGGAGAAGATGATGAAACTCGAAATGCTCCAAACCCAAAGATTTTCGGATTGAAATATAGCCCACACCAAGCTCCACACTGTTTACAAAGGGATTAGGATGGAAGATCACTAGAAATAGATGAAACCCTAGAGAGAAGGTGCATTCTAGAGAGAGAGGCTCTCAAATGAGGGTTTTGAAAAGTAAGAGAGAGAGAGAGAGAGTGTGTGTGTAAAAAGTGATTTAAAATAACACAGTCCAGATTTGATATACGTATAACCCGCTCGAGCGGAAAATATGACGCTCAAGCGTAAGGCACAAAAACTTAACCCGCTCGAGCGCAAAAATACCCGCTCGAGCGCCAAGGCACAAAACAAGACACCACCCGCTCGAGCGCAAAAGGAGACCCGCTCGAGCATAGATTACACTCTTCCAGTATTTTTACAGACTTCGAACACTCGCTCGAGCGCAAGATACCCGCTCAAGCGCGACCCGCTCGAGCGTAAGGAAATCCGATCGAGCATGAAAAACACACTTGCAGTATTTTTGCAGACAGACAAAATGCTGAAGGTATGCAAACTCCGCTAGAGAGCAAGAAGACCCGCTCGAGCGGATCACTAAAAATCTAGGCAACAAGAATTGGGACCAAAGCTCAACCAACATGTTCAAAACACGCCCAAGACAATTCTAAACTCAAATACAAAGAGTTAAATGACAGAAATGCAACATATACAACAACAGACACCCACGGAACCGAGTCCGGAATACAAAACCAATGGAGGGAAAACCGGGATCGCTATAAATAATGTTAACATGAGAAAGGAGGATTCTATTTCCACCAAAAAAATCATTAGGTACTCCCAATTTCTAAGTACACCTTATTTAATTATTTAAAATTTTATTTTACTCTCATTACATCCTATTACTTTTCTCAAATTACCCTCAAGGTAAACCCAAATAATAAATAATAAACAAACTAAAAAGACTAAATTATTTCAAAAACTTTTAAATACAGAAAATAATTCTCAAATACAGAAAAGAAAAAAAAACCAAAACAAAACAAAACAAAAAAACCAATCTTATAAGCACATAAGCATTATAAATACAGAAATTGTGAAACCCTTTATGTTTTCCAGTAACTTCACAGTTCATTCATGATGATCTAATCACAATTATCAATTCATAAAATATCTTAATTTGTTAATATTTGGGCAGAACAATATTGCAAAGCTTTGGTGAATAAAAACATAGCCATAGAATAAAATAATTGAGGAATATGCATGAAGAAAATAATAGAAAATAAAAGTTTTTTTTATTTTTTTTCGAACAAACATAAAGTTCAACAAAGAAAGAGTAAAAGGATAGAAAAATATATATATTAAAAGGTGCCGCAGGATATAGCTCCTTTTTTTTGTGAAGGATAGTAACATGGTCAAGTTCAAAGATTATCTCCAAAAAAAAAATTATTAAAAGTTGTAATGCTATTTATATGATTGTGAAAATTGAAAGATTTAACATCGTAATGGGACATGTGAAAAAATACAGAAATTAATAATTATATTTTGATTTTTATATGAATGCTTACCTCCTCTTTGATGGGTTGCTTCAAAAAGTTATCTTGATTATCACTTTCATTCATTGTTTAATTGTTCAAATTTTCTTCTAGGGTTTAGGGTTCCAAAATAATTAAAAAAACAATAATATTAATGATAATGGTGAGTTTTGCTAGGGTAGATTGGAGTGAGAAAGAAGAAGAAGAAGACGACGACGACGACATAATAACTTTGATCTCTTGGGAAAGAAAATGAAGAGATTTAAATAAGAATAGTGGATTAGGGTGTACCATGAGAAAAAAAAAATATTTTAAGATTTATCATGTGTTGTCCTTGTTAATAAATTCATATTAGGATATAATAAGAATTAAAATTTATAACTTTAAATTAGGCATACTAAGATATATTTTGAGTTCAGATAGAATCTCCCATGAGAAAATGTATGTTAAATTAAACATTGAAAAAAACAGTTGTCGTTGAAAATATAGTCACAAAATGTAGGCCAATGTTGTTAAAAATACATTGCCTATATTCATTTCTTCTTTATCGAATGTGGGCCAATGTCCTTGGTGTTCAATTCTTCTTTGAACCCTCACTATCTCCTTCTCTTTAGCCTTGGACTTGTGTTAGGCAACTAGGATGGTTGTTCAAAGGATAGGTGATGGTTGCTGGTAGTCGGGGAAGTGAAAATAAGTGAATGACGGGATTAGGAGGCAAGTGAGGAGAAAGGGATGGTAAAGCTAGGGTAAGAGAAGAGGAGGGGCGGTCGTAGAGCGTTGAAGGTAAAGGGGCAGCAGCAGGTGGTATGGAGAGAGGAAATGTGGCTCTGTGGAGAAATTTTAAAAGAATAATCCTTCGTAGCTCGAAAAAAAAGTTGGCCTGAGTGGCTCGAATACCCAAAACGATGTCGTTTTGGGTATTATTTTTATTTTATTTTATTTTTTTCTCTTTCTTTCCCTCTTATATCATTGAAATAGAGGGAGGAAAAGAAAGAAGAAATAAGAGAGGAAAGAGAGAGAGAGAGAGAGAGAAGAGGGAGGGGAAAGAGAGAGGAGCACCACTGGCGCCACTATCATCGACGCCATCACCGGCGCCGCATGGGTACAGATCTATGTATAATGATGATGATGATGATGATGATGATGATGTGTTGATTTTTATTTTTGATTTTTGGGTTTGAATCTCTCTGATTTTTGGGTTTAATTTTTGGATTTTTGGGTTTGATTTTTGATCTTCAAAAAAACAGAGGATGAATCTCTCTGATTTGGTGTTGTTTGTTGATGATGATGATGATGATGATGATGATGATGATGATGATGATGATGATCTCTCTCATACAACTTCCTCTTCTCTCCTCCTCCTCCTCCTTCTTCTTCTACTTCTTCTTCATCTGCAGAGAGAAAAGGACCAAAAAAAAAAAAAAACACTATACAAAACGACGTCGTTTTGGGTAGTCGAGTCACACGGGCCAAAAGAAATTCGAGCTACAAAACGGAACTGATTTTAAAATTTTTGTCAATCGTACTAATTTTGCCTAGGGTACTTAGTGTAATAAAAAATGAAAATTGTTATTCAAGTTAAAAAATTAGACATATTTTTCAAGTTTAGTGATGTGACAATTAATTATGATATCTAAGTAACACTCTCACTCATATCTTCCTTAATCATCAACTAATCATATCATTTGTACATCATTGGGTCTAAAAATGGATTTCGAAAGTGGACTTGTATATCACTTTTCTAAAAGAATTTATGAAACAACAGGATTTAGAATATATATATATATGTAAACAATCATAAATATTTCTAGATAATGCTACAATGACAATGGGCTCTTTTGGGAAGAGTTAAAAAAGTCAAATGTCAGTTTTTAATCTGTTTTTGGTTATATCATCTCTCACATTTTTTACACGCTTTTTCAAAAAAAATCAAAAAAAATTAATTTTTAACCATCTTTCTAAAATAAGCAAATATTTCAAATATCATTTTTCGTGGCACAATCATAACCATTAGATATTAATGAAATTTACAACGAATTCATTACATTTATGATATTTAAAATGTGATAAAAATTTATGATTAGCATTAATCATATTTCTATTGGCATTAAAATTTCCATTTATATACTCTATAAAATGCATTGAAAGCATTGATTACTGAGCCAGCATCGTTACATAATGCATGGAGAGTTGGCCAGTTGTTAGGTCATGTCCATTCATGCCTTCATTTGCTTCACTTCAGTTTCTTTCTCAAAGAAACAAATCTTTAGTCAAACAAAAGCTCCACAAGGTTGAAAGCAGTTGAGAAAGTGAAGGAAAAAGCATGAGAAAACCAAGGAAAAAGAAAAGAAAACGCTAAATGAAAGAGTGATTACAACTGATGAACAGAGAAAACTAACACACTCATATATTTGAAATATATAGTGTATATATATAACCCACCAAATATTATATATATTTAGCCAAAGCATTAAAGTGTTAGTGTTCACACCTTAGAACATCACAAGTTTAACTTAAGAATTTCTGAAGTCTGTCATTTCTAATAAAAAGTATCCCTGCAAAAAAATTTCCGCAAGCCACCTAAATTCAGTTTCTACAGTACACTTCTCTTGCATATAGTCTTTAAACCAGCATAACCTGGATCCAAAAAAGAAAAAATCTTAATATAAAATTATCAACACTATGTGTGTAAAAAAAAAATTGATAATAAAATGTGTAGACCAAATTTGTTTTGGATGTGATTCACTTCACATGAAGTTCGCATTTCATGATTTTCCTCAAGTCCAGATATTGTGGGCCCATCTCAAGTCTATTTTTGCATCGACCATCTCAAGTCTATTTTTGCATCATTCAATTTTTAATTCATTTTAAGTAGATCATTCAAGAAAAAAAATCATCATGAACTTATAGTTGCAAAAAAGAAATTTTATACCACTAAAACTAAATGCATTGGCTATCAACTCATAGGTATAAAAAATCGACAATGCGTATGTAATTTTTATTCCAATAAAATACATATCAATCAATACTTAAAACCATACTTCATTTTCAAAGTGGCTTTTGGTACATACCTTTTCGGTAGAATTAAAGAAAAGGAAAAAGGAACTAGAGAGGAGAACTTACTCAGATCACGAAGATAGCATTGCCACCCATAGAGAACTAATGAGAAGAAGCAACCATCTCCATCAAATCCATATCTTTCTTCCCACTGCTGAAAGAAGCTTGACCAGTCAAGCAATCCACCTTGAAGTTATTATCAATAATATTACAGTAGTTATCCATGGAAGGCAAAGCATTGGATGATCCATCCAACAGAAAAGAACGGAAAATGTCAGAAGAGAAATGGGTTATTGGAAGCTCTTTATTTGGGGCATTTATGAACATGTTAGTGTCAGCAACCATATCATTAAGCAGCTGATCATCACCATTGGTGTTGTTGAGTAATCCGAGCGGATTTAAGGCAGAAACACTCTTAGAATGATTATTTTGAGCTGTTTTTGCCTCAATTGAAGCCTTGGAATTGTTTTTATCATTCAGAGGCTGGTCATTTTTGGTACCGAAGAAATTTATCATGAAGTTCAGTTCGTCGTCGAATGTTTTGTTCATAAACTGTGGAGAGTCATCAATGGAGGACTCAGATAAGTCCCCGAGAGGAGCAAAATGGGTTGAGAAGTCTTCAGTGACGGTGGAGCCAGTGGTGGTGGCGGCCCTATTAGATGGATTCATGCTTTTGATGTAGTCTTGGAGTATGGAGGGTTGAGATTGAGACTTCCCATTCTGGCTGCCTTGTGGTTTCTTGATGTTATTCCTTTTTGAATTTTGCTTTCTTTTGGTGGCGTTCCAGTGATTCTTTATTGAATTTTCGGTCCTTCCCGGTATTCTCTTGGCAATTTCTGCCCATCTGTTGCCAACTTTCTTATGAGCTTCAACCAATATGCTCTCTTCTTCTTCAGTCCAAGTATCTTTCTGATAAAATAAAAAAACAAGGGCGCCACATTGTGTATCATAAACAATGCAATATATATAGGGGAAAATTAAAAATAAAATATAATAACAAAAAAAGGTAGCAAACTCTAATAAGAATTTCAATAATGCTATGTGCACTGTAGACAAAAATTCATAGAAACGTATATAGAAAAATCAATATTACACTTTGCTGTAAAGAAAAGTGATATTTTTATAAAATTTTTGTACAAATTCTTGATTAGAATAATGTGGTAGTGGCATTTTTAAAAGTATAAGTCAAGTTGATGAATTTTTTGTTTTAAAATGATAAAATTAAAATTTATCACATCATTTTATATATATATATATTTTGCTGTGTAGCACTATAAGAACTTATCTATGAGGTCCCTTGGATGAGCAGTAAGACTGATGTTCATAAGATCTAGTTTGTTGATTGGGCTGCCTTACAGATATGCTTGGTCTGCTCAGCAGTAGAATAATTCAAGGCCCTCAGCTTATATTCTTCAGATTCAAGACCTAGCCTGACTGCTGTACACTAGGTTTTATTTTGTTAGGCTGCTGTCAACTGATAGGTTGCTTGCTGCTGATCTGCTGCTGGTGCCCCAAAGTAAATTTTGGAAGTCTGCTTGTGGCTTTAGTCAGGTTAAAACTGTATGCTGCTGTGGCTGCTGTCAATTGTGTTCTGCTGTTTTGCCTCAATTTTGCACAGATGGTGGAGCTATTAGCTGGTCTGTTATGTGTTCTGCTGTGGCTTTAGCTGGTCTGTTATGAGAAGATTGTCTGTGAAGATTGTTGGGGTACAATTGATATGGTGGAGAAAAATAAAAGGATGGAATGTGCCTTGTTGCTTGGTGAGGTTAGCCTATTAGATGGAATGTGCCTTGTTGCTGCAGAGGTAAGTCACAAATCAGTAGCTAAGGCTGGATGAATGGGACCTGAACCTAAGTCACAAATCAGTAGCTATGTGCCTTGTTCTTCATCAGGACCTGTTCTGCTGGATGACCTGTCCTGCTATGATATGGCTGATGTCTTGCTAATTTTCAGTGTCAACTGATAGGTTTTGACAAGTTTATACAACCCTTTGCAACTGCAAGAAGCTGGGACATCCTCATGGGCGTAAAGTATGGATCTAGATCTGTTCTGTTTTAGCTGTGGAATAATGCTCCAGCAGAGGGGTTTTGTGGTTGAATGGTCTTCAAAGGGTGTGTTATGTTAGATAAAAATGAAGAAGTTGATTTTGCATTTGCACCAGCAAAAGAAATGCATCAGAGTAACGAGAAATGGTACTTTAGGATTGAGGTACATCCTTCTAAATCCAGAAGCTTTCAACTACAGTTCTCGAATAATATCTCTCTTCCTGTATTGTCTGGAAGGAAAATTGAAGGAGAGATAAATACATCCATTAAAGTAGAAGCTTTAGTTGATGCTCTTGTGTCAGATTTGATTGGTTAGTTCTGGACTGGGGCATATATACTGAGGTGGTGGCTGTTTCTGAATGTGGAATGGTCTTCTTTGAGTCTGCCCTGCTGCACTAATCTGCACTATATTGGTGGCTGTTTTTCTGTTTTCTTTTTGTTTCTTCAGTTGGTTGCTCACCAACTCGGGGGTGCTAGCAAATGATAGGATGGGCTTTTTTCTGCCAACCTAGTTGGGATGATTCAGCCCATTGTAATGCTTTTGCCCTTGCCTTTTTTTATTGATGCATTTTGTCTTGTACTTTGTTCTATATTTTACATCAATGAAGCTTATTTGTTTTGCCGATAAAAAAAATAATAATAAGAACTTATCTATGAAAACATTAAATGTGAACCTTTTTATATAAAATTGATGCTTTGAGGGAGAAAAGGTTCCAAAATCACATGAAAGTGAACACTGAGAAAGAGTGGGTGCAAGGAGGAATTTGAGAGGGCATAAACAGACAATGGACTGACCCTATAAGTTTTGCATGTCAAAGTGCTCATATGAAAGACAATCCCCGGGCCCTTGTCTCGCGAGGAATTATATTAATTGCCAAGTAAACATATAACGTGGCTTTGTATATTTAAATAACAACAATATTATGAATTTATACTTATGAACTCAAATTTTACTCAAAAAAGAAAGCTAATAGTTGAAATTCATTTTACTCATGTATTCACATTTCATCAATTTAATCTCCACCACATATATATTTGTGATAAATTATGAGTTGATAAGAAAGGTTCATAGCATTTTTGTTTAAATAATCATAAAATTCTAAACATGAACCAACATGTCTAGATAGTTAGATGGAAGAAGAAATGTCACTAACTTTCGCGGATTAAAATTTTAAAGAAACAATGGAAGGAGAGATGTGAGATGGTGTGAACAGCACCAAACTCACCATAAGATCAACATGTCAAGCCCATGACATGTAAAACAAAACCCTAATCCACTTTTTGAATGAAACTTTTCATTAATTACCAAATATAAAATATCAAAAGAAAACTCATGAAGAGATGAACCGACAAATCACCTTGATGAAATTTTGGCAATCTAAATCCTATATCTCTAACTTTTAAGATATAAAATTAAATAATTAAAAAAAGAAAAAGAGTTGAGAATAGGAAATTAAACCAGATAAGGCAACCTAGGGTTTTCTCTTCTGACTATTTGAAAAATATCACACAAACCCAAACCAAATCTCAGTTCTTAGATACCTGTCATAGAAAATTATGAGAAATCTAACACAATTGTTTGATGATTAGTTTTGCAAAAAGTAAAGCAAAATTTAACAGAAACCAAACCACACTCAGTGGTTCTAACAAAACCTCAAATTAGGAAAAGGGTGAAGAAAAAAGACCTTGATATCAGGGCGCAAATGATTGTGCCACCGCTCCCGGCATTGTTTTCCGGACCTGCCAACCATATTCTCTGCTATCTGAGCCCATTTTCTCACTCCATGCTGCGTCACTAGATTGAGCAGTTTCCTTCACAAAAACAAAATCATAGAAATCTTCATATCAACTGCACTTTCATGTAAAGAGTAGACATATGTGGATTTAGTATAAGCAATACAGTCATATATGGCCTGATATTAGACAATATCGATTGATATATCATTATCATAAGACAGATATTTAAACCCCAGGATGTATGAGGCTAAAAGAAGGGTAAAAATTAAAAATTATGTGTTATATCACCTATCTTCTTCATCTGTCCATTGTCCTTTGATCAGAGTAGTTGTAGAAGAGCCACCTTTTGCTCTCTTTGCCACTCCTTTACAATTCCTCTCTGTTGATTTGTCATCTTCACTCAAGCCCATATTACGATCTATCTCATATGTCCATTTAAGAGTCTCACTATCATGGAAAAGACCATCCATGAAGCTCTTCACCGGAAAACTTGGCCCCAAAAAGTCGCTTGAGTAGCCACCAATTGCACCACCAGAAGAAGAAAAACCACCGTACACGCTTGCCGGAACGAGCAGTCCTTGGTTGTGCACATTGTTTTGAGTCTGTTTGTGAGAGAAATGGTTGTTCTTGCTTGACAAGAACCTCTCTATGGCTGTTAATGGAGGACTAGGTCTATATAAAGAAGGGTTGTTTTGCAAATTCACACACCCAAAACCACCACCACCAGCACCTTCCATGAAAGAGAGGCTTGAAGGAGACTAAAAACAAGAAGAGAAAGGACTGTTTTCAAGCAACAAGATTGCTTTGAGAATTGCTTTGATTTAGGGAAGGTGTTTTTTTGTGTTTTTTCTTCTCCCTACTTGTAAAGACACGAGCTGGGCAAAGAGAGATTATAGTAAAAAGCCTTGTTTGGAGCTACTACAAGGGTTGGAAACCGTTGATCTGAGGGTTCATCCAACGGCTGAGATTCATAGGTGAGTGTAACTCCTCAGCTTCTCTTCTCAGACAAAAGTAGAAAAATGGTGGTGGAGAGATTAGTGGGTTGGTCATTAACCGTCACTAATAAATCATTTTTGCTAAATTAAGATTACACTATTATTTTTGAATATATGGAAAGTTTGTGTCTTGCTACAATTAGGGAAAATTTGAATCCAATTTAAATTTTTATAAAAAAAAAATTACAAATAATTGGTAAATTTTATACATTTTAATAATTAAAATTATAATTTTTTTCATCATTCTATAATAATTTTTTGATAGTACCATTTATAATTATTCATTGCCATTGTTTGGCCACCCCTCAAGGAAATTACTGTTTCACCGTTGTATTAACAAACTATTGTGCATGAAACAAAGGATGCTTTAGGGCATCAAATGTCATTTAACTTGAAGGGAGGTAACCATTGATTAGAAACGATGGCTGTCCAAGTCAATTTGGTGATAAGATTAGGGGAAATTACCCTTTACTGGTAATTTGACAAAATTATTATATATATACGGAAAAAAATTATTTAGGGCCAAGTAAGGACTTTCCTTTCTGCCCTCCCTCTACAAACTTTTTTTTGTTTTTTTGATTGGCAAAGAAAAACTTTATTAATAAATTCAAATGAAACAAAGCTTACAAGAAAATATTAACAAAGAGAGGATAAGAGCAACATAATTTTTTTTATTTTTTTTTTATTTTTTATTTTTTTGTGATAAGCAAAGAAAACTTTATTGATGAAATGTAGCATACAAAGTATGAGGATACATCAATAAAAGGGAAGTTACAGAGCTAACAACAGCACATAGATTGATGAAATGTAGCAACTTGATCCCACTCAGTGAACAGCAAGAGAGGACCCAACAGTTGGCAAGAAACCAACCATGGGAAAGACCAAAATTCAAAGAAACAATAACAGAAATAACACAGCAGACCTGATCTAGTGGAGATTGGATACAATGTCGTGCACTGAATAATCTATTTTCAAGAGCCATTTTGGACCACAAAGCTATCTGCACTTTAATCTTTTCGCATAAAACTTGTATATCAGGATGAGCTCCCTTAAACAAACATTCATTCCACAACTTCCATACGGACCAAAAAACGACAGAGGAGATAATGTATTTACAGTGTTGCTCAATCAAATGCCATTATTATATGATTTATTCAATAAAACTTCGTTAGAATGTATGATTTGTTTATAAGTGTAGAATAATTTAATATTTTTATAATGGTATTATTTTCACGTTTTTACATTTCATTTTTATTTTTGTTTGTTTGTTCATTGAAGATGCACTCAAAGAACAAAAGGTTATTCATTTACTTTTAATGAAAAACTCTATTCATAGAAAAGAGTATTACAAATATGTAAAATTAATTTGGAATGTAGTTTAGGTTTAAAATTTGGAATAGCTTTAGTAATGAGTTTTGTAGAAATTGATACTTACATATTAATACTTAGAATTTGATCTAGAGTAAATTCTTCACATTACAATTTGAATCATATATATATATATGAATAAAATTATGAGTACATTTTTTGAACATTGAACATTAGCCCACAAAGTATGTTATTAAGGCCTCATGTGCCTAAGGTATTTAAAGTAATTTTTTTAGTTTTTATAGTTTTTTTAGTTATAAAATCCATTGTCATTTTTCAAATATCAACAAGTCAAAAAAAAGAAAGAAAGAAAAAAAAAAAAAAACTCATTTCATAAAACAAGCTAAAAGTGAAAATTTTAAAAATTGTTACAGTTTAGTCCCCACCCCAAAAAGAAAATCTTATTCCTTTTACTCCTTGACTTAATTCATCATGTTGATTTTTTTTTTTTCAAAATCTATGTTTTTTAAAATAAAAAATAAAAATTGGGTTACTCGAAATTAAAATTACAAATAAAAATTTCATTCAGCTTCTTTCTTTAAATTAAAAAAAAAATCATTAAAAAAGTCTTCCTATATGAAGTTTTAAAAAAAAGTTAAGAAAACTAAGAAAATTACCAAACAATATGACTTATTTAACCATTACAAAACTAAAAAAAATGCAATATGCTATAACTTTAAAAAAATAATAAAATAAAATGAGATTATCCAATCCTTTTAATATATAGAGTATTGTAAATGATTTTTTTTTTAAATTTTAACAAAGACTGTTTTTAGAGTTTTAAGTCTCAAACTACAAAACTTTTTTTAAAAAAAATCTATTGTTTAGCCCATTCAATCCTAAATATTTGTAACTTAAAATTTTCATAATAGAAATCCTTATCAATAAATTTAAAAAGAAATGTCTTATATTTTTATTTTGTTCCTTATAAAGTTTTTAAGTTCTATTAATTTTAAAATTTCATTTAATTGTGCTCTTTTAATTAATATTTTTAATTTTCAAATGGAATGAACACATTTTATACAATTAGTTGTAATTTTTTATTTTATTTTAGTAAATTGCACATATTATTTATACATTTCAAAGGAAAAATACTGAATGCATGGGTTGGGAGAGAGAAAACTAATAAACTAAATTGTTTATTATTATGTTTTCAAAAAAATTAAAAACACGTATTGATTAACGATTAAATTTGTTTTGGTGGAGAGAGGAAGTCATTAATACACAACTCATAAATTTGTATTTAATTTTTTATTTATGAGCAGTAAAATATTAAAAAAAAAGAAGATAAAATGTAAATAATATTTATCTTATTGAAAAAATAATATATTATTTTATCTCGTGTATAACACAGGTCATAGATTAGTTATAATTGATTAGGGTGTACCATAAGAAAAAAATATATAAATTTTATTTAGTGCTTAATATGTGTTGTTCTTATTAGTAAATTCACATTAAGATATAATAAGAATCAAAATTTTAAAACTTGAGTTAGGTGTATTGTGATAATTTTTGGATTCGAGTATAATGACCCTTTTCATTAATGTTGTATTTGGTTGAGGAATTTGGGAATGGATTTGGAAAGAAAAAGGAAAAAGATAGGCAAAATGTGAATGAAATATACTTATATTTCATCTATTTTCACACACCTTTTCTCTTTCCCTTTCCATTTCCAAATCCTTTCTCAAATCACTCAACTAAACACAGTATAAAAGAAACTCATTCCTAAACTCAATGGTCCATCCAACATAAACAATAATGTTATGGGTGTAAAAAGTGTACAACAAAATTAAGGTGTGATCAAAATTTGAACCACATTTTAATTTTTTATTTTGTATATACTTCTATGATTTTTTTTTTTTTTTTGCACATATATTATGGCGACATAATAGGTTGCACAAATGGCCATTTAGGGTGAGAAACATTGCCTAACACAAGTCCAAGGCTAAAGGTACAATTACAAAACAACAAAAATCAAAAGTGTTTGGATGTTGAAATCAAAAGTGGTTTTTTATCAAGAGTTTCTTTTAAATTTTTGTAATTTATAGTAATTGCTTGTTTATGGGCTTGACTCACACCTAGGGCAAAATTCATGGTACAAGCCTAGCACTGATTGAAAGACACTAATTTAGTTTATGGATGGACCTTGTTGAATCTTTTTTCTTCTCACAATTTTGTAAATAATATGATCCATGATAATTTTGTCAAGGCTCCCATAATTATCACAAATTCCAATTTAACAATCGGGAAAATAATGTTAACATGAGAAAGGAGGATTCTATTTCCACCAAAAAAATCATTAGGTACTCCCAATTTCTAAGTACACCTTATTTAATTATTTAAAATTTTATTTTACTCTCATTACATCCTATTACTTTTCTCAAATTACCCTCAAGGTAAACCCAAATAATAAATAATAAACAAACTAAAAAGACTAAATTATTTCAAAAACTTTTCAATACAGAAAATAATTCTCAAATACAGAAAAGAAAAAAAAACCAAAACAAAACAAAACAAAAAAACCAATCTTATAAGCACATAAGCATTATAAATACAGAAATTGTCAAACCCCTTTATGTTTTCCAGTAACTTCACAGTTCATTCATGATGATCTAATCACAATTATCAATTCATAAAATATCTTAATTTGTTAATATTTGGGCAGAACAATATTGCAAAGCTTTGGTGAATAAAAACATAGCCATAGAATAAAATAATTGAGGAATATGCATGAAGAAAATAATAGAAAATAAAAGTTTTTTTTATTTTTTTTCGAACAAACATAAAGTTCAACAAAGAAAGAGTAAAAGGATAGAAAAAAATATATATATTAAAAGGTGCCGCAGGATATAGCTCCTTTTTTTTTGTGAAGGATAGTAACATGGTCAAGTTCAAAGATTATCTCCAAAAAAAAAAATTATTAAAAGTTATAATGCTATTTATATGATTGTGAAAATTGAAAGATTTAACATCGTAATGGGACATGTGAAAAAATACAGAAATTAATAATTATATTTTGATTTTTATATGAATGCTTACCTCCTCTTTGATATGGGTTGCTTCAAAAAGTTATCTTGATTATCACTTTCATTCATTGTTTAATTGTTCAAACTTTCTTCTAGGGTTCCAAAATAATAAAAAAACAATGATATTAATGATAATGGTGAGTTTTGCTAGGGTAGATTGGAGTGAGAAAGAAGAAGAAGAAGAAGAAGACAATGACGACGACATAATAACTTGGATCTCTTGGGAAAGAAGATGAAGAGATTTAAATAAAAATAGTGGATTAGGGTGTGCCATGAGAAAAAAAAAATTATTTTAAGATTTATTATGTGTTGTCCTTATTAATAAATTCATATTAAGATATAATAAGAATTAAAATTTATAACTTTAAATTAGGCATACTGAGACATATTTTGAGTTCAGATAGAATCTCCCATGAGAAAATGTGTGTTAAATTAAACATTGAAAAAAACAGTTGTCGTTGAAAATATAGTCACAAAATGTAGGCCAATGTTGTTAAAAATACATTGCCTATATTCATTTCTTCTTTATCGAATGTGGGCCAATGTCCCTGGTGTTCAATTCTTCTTTGAACCCTCACTATCTCCTTCCCTTTAGCCTTGGACTTGTGTTAGGCAACTAGGATGGTTGTTCAAAGGATAGGTGATGGTTGCTGGTAGTCGGGGAAGTGAAAATAAGTGAATGACGGGATTAGGAGGCAAGTGAGGACAGAGGGATGGTAAAGCTAGGGTAAGAGAAGAGGAGGGGCGGTCGTAGAGCGTTGGAGGTAAAGTGGCAGCAACAGGTGGTATGGAGAGAGGAAATGTGGCTCTGTGGAGAAATTTTAAAAGAATAATCCTTCGTAGCTCGAAAAAAAAAAGTTGGCCTGAGTGGCTCGAATACCCAAAACAACGTCGTTTTGGGTATTATTTTTATTTTATTTTATTTTTTTCTCTTTCTTTCCCTCTTATATCATTGAAATAGAGGGAGGAAAAGAAAGAAAAAATAAGAGAGAAGAGAGAGAGAGAGAAAAGGGAGAGGAAAGAGAGAGGAGCACCACTGGCGCCACTATCATCGACGCCATCACCGGCGCCGCCTGGGTACAGATCTATGTACAATGATGATGATGATGATGATGTGTTGATTTTGATTTTTGATTTTTGATTTTTGGGTTTGAATCTCTCTGATTTTTGGGTTTAATTTTTGGATTTTTGGGTTTGATTTTTGATCTTCAAAAAAACAGAGGATGAATCTCTCTGATTTGGTGTTGTTTGTTTTTTTTGTTGATGATGATGATGATCTCTCTCTCTCTCTCATACAGTTTCCTCTTCTCTCCTCCTCCTCCTCCTTCTTCTTCTACTTCTTCTTCATCTGCAGAGAGAAAAGAACCAAAAAAAAAAAAACACTGCACAAAACGACGTCGTTTTGGGTAGTCGAGTCACACGGGCCAAAAGAAATTCGAGCTACAAAACGGAACTGATTTTAAAATTTTTGTCAATCATACTAATTTTGCCTAGGGTACTTAGTGTAATAAAAAATGAAAATTGTTATTCAAGTTAAAAAATTAGACATATTTTTCAAGTGATGTGACAATTAATTATGATATCTAAGTAACACTCTCTCTCATATCTTCCTTAATCATCAACTAATCATATCATTTGTACATCATTGCATCTAAAAAATAGATTTAGAAAGTGGACTTGTATATCACTTTTCTAAAAGAATTTATGAAACAATAGGATTTAAAATATATATATATATATGTGTGTGTGTGTGTGTAAACAATCATAAATATTTCTAGATAATGCTACAATGACAATGGGCTCTTTTGGGAAGAGTTAAAAAAGTCAAATGTCAGTTTTTAATCTGTTTTTGATTATATCATCTCTCGCATTTTTTACACGCTTTTTCAAAAAAAGCCAAAAAAAATTAAAAAAAAATTAATTTTTAACCATCTTTCTAAAATAAGCCAATATTTCAAATATCATTTTTCGTGGCACAATCATAACCATTAGATATTAATGAAATTTACATGGAATTCATTACATTTATGATATTTAAAATGTGATAAAAATTTATGATTAGCATTAATCATATTTCTATTGTCATTAAAATTTCCATTTATATACTCTATAAAATGCATTGAAAGCATTGATTACTGAGCCAGCATCGTTGCATAATGCATGGAGAGTTGGCTAGTTGTTAGGTCATATCCATTCATGCCTTCATTTGCTTCACTTCAGTTTCTTTCTCAAAGAAACAAATCTTTAGTCAAACAAAAGCTCCACAAGGTTGAAAGCAGTTGAGAAAGTGAAGGAAAAAGCATGAGAAAATCAAGGAAAAAGAAAAGAAAACGCTAAATGAAAGAGTGATTACAATTGATGAACAGAGAAAACTAACACACTCATATATTTAAAATATATAGTGTATATATATATAACCCACCAAATATTATATATATTTAGTCAAAGCATTAAACTGTTAGTGTTCACACCTTAGAACATAACATACATGCTTGCCGGAACGAGTAGTCCTTGGTTGTGCACATTGTTTTGAGTCTGTGTTTTTAGAGAAATGGTTGTTCTTGCTTGACAAGAACCTCTCTATGGTTGTTAATGGAGGACTAGGTCTATATAAAGAAGGGTTGTTTTGTAAATTCACATACCCAAAACCACCACCACCACCACCACCTTCCATGAAAGAGAGGCTTGAAGGAGACTAAAAACAAGAAGAGAAAGGACTGTTTTCAAGCAACAAGATTGCTTTGAGAATTGCTTTGATTTAGGGAAGGTATTTTTTTGTGTTTTTTATTCTCCCTACTTGTAAAGACACAAGAGCTGGGCAAAGAGAGATTATAGTAAAAAGCCTTGTTTGGAGCTATTACAAGAGTTGGAAACCGTTGATCTAAGGGTTCATTCAACGGCTGATATTCATAGGTGAGTGTAACTCCTCAGCTTCTCTTTTCAGACAAAAGTAGAAAAATGGTGGTGGAGAGATTAGTGGGTTGATTCTCCCTTGTTTGATAAGCTTCAATAAGCATTCTATATTGAATATTATTTTATTACTACTATTTTCATTAATATCATGTTATTTATTGGGTTTTATTTATTTTACATTTTGACAAACTGTTTAAAACGCTGTTTCAAGAATGTGGAACTGATAGGGTTCCTCGACAGATGAACAAAGCTACTTGATATGGGTTCCTCAACAGATGAACAAGGCTATTGAAAAAGCTTATCAAAATTTTTGTAAGCAATGAAACACTTTTTGTATTGAACTTGGGTTTCAAAATTTTTGGTTTATACAAAATGACTAGGCACTATCCCTATTTATACTACTCAATGGATGGTTCTAGACTTAAGATATTTATTGCAAGATATTTTGTTAAGTACATTCTACATTATAACATGTGACTAATTCTATATTTTACAATACAAAATATTTAGCTATTTTGGCCTAGACTTTCTTAGATATTTCTAAATATATATTCTAGAACTTTCATGGGCCTCCATGCTTGGGCCTATTTGTTATCACTTGGACTATTTTGGCCCAAAACAAGTTTATGATCCAACAAGATGCTTGGTCTGGTCTTGTCACCGCCTTCGCTGGGTGTGTATCGGAGGAAGTTCAATGCTTCAATGGTGCCTGCGTCCGCGGGGGGAGGGGGGTTCAACTTCTTATTTTTCTTACTTATATACTATATTTTGTAGAAACATTATGAGTTTTTATAGTATTAATACAAACCATTAGTAATTAGGGGTGAATTATAGCCATAGTCACTCAAGTTTGACACCTATTTCATTTTAATCCCTATAGTTATAATTGTGTCAATTAAATCCCTCAAGATTCAATTCCAAATCAATTTAGTCCTTGAAGAAAATATAGAAATAAACTATAAACTCAGAAATTCTATTAGTTATTATAAGGCCTTATTAGTATAATTATAAAATCCATGTAAAATTGCTTGTGTTTAGAATTGGTGTTAGAGTCTGTTTTCTCAGCCTTACCAATATAAACATTTGGGCATTAGAACAAAAAGAGAAGAAGAACTCAAGAATTAATTAGACAATTTTTTTTTTTTTTTGGATAAATTATAAAGACACCTCTGAGATTTGTATAAATACGATTTACCTTATGTGATTCTGAAAATTATATCACACCCGTTGAAATTTTTATTTTCGTAACAAATGGTTCATTTTATTAATAAATTATCAAATCAATTAATATTTTTTTAATAATGTCAAAATTTTATTTTAATTAATAATTCAGGTAATTTTATCATTGTGTAGGAGAGCAATTAGGATTTTCATTTTTTCAGTTAATTCTGTTAAATAAAAAATATATAAATAAAAAACTCTAACAAGGGGAAATTTGTAATTTTTCAAAGCACAAAGGACAATTCATATTTTAAATAAATCTCTAAGGGTGTATTTGTAATTTATTCTTTTTTAAAAAAAAAAACATTTAAATAAAAGAAAACAACAAACACACTTTCCACAACATTCTAGGATGTTTCAGACTCACCCAAACTCCTCTGGATCCTTTAAGGTTTTTCTACCATATTCTATAATCTACTAGGCCACTCCAAACCCTTCTACCACATTCTAGAGTCTTCCAGTATACTCTAGCACATTCTCACAGTTTCCAGAACCTTCCAGCGCCTGCTATAACCTCAAACATTGCTTCATGTGTTACAGAAATTCTCAAAGCGTAACAATGAGGTAAGTTAAATATGTTCCATTAATACTTTCATATTCAAAAATCAGACCCAACGTAGTATAAGAAATTATAAAATATTTACTTCATAAGGCATTCTTATTTCATAATTTTTCATCTATTAGAAACACCTCAAACTCATCTTACTTAAACACATATGAACATAAACCAGAGCAAAGAAATCCATAGAAACCACTCATTCATAAAAACTTTTTTATTTTATTTTAATATGCAGGGTATCATGGGCTCTGTTCGTAGCTCCAAAAATTTTGCTAGCGAGGTTGATTCCTTGAAGGAGCAAACTCTCAAATTTCAAGCCTCATCCACCAAATTAAACCTTTGAGATTCATTCATAGAAAAAGAGTTATTTCATCTCATAGTAAGTTAGTAACCTTCCACATGAATCAAAATTTTCAACCCATTTCATTTTCATATAAATGAAATGATTGAAATCTAAGCCATAAAGAAACACAAATAATTCTGCCCAAGTTCTCTCCCCTCCTCTTTTAGTTATCCATGAAGAAATCCAAGAAAAAAAAATTCAACCAACACTCATACGCATGGCATTTTTTACATTAGCACACTTTTTTATCTTTTTATTTTTTTGAATCACATCACTTCTTTATATTTTTTTGTATATCTTTTCATAAAAAATCAAAAAAATACACTTATTTAAATCATTTCAAACACCCACTAAATAAAAATAAAAAATATTGAATCAACCTTTGAAGAGGATTTAAAGTTAATGATTGAAAGGCAAGTAAGTAAAACAAAAGGAAGTTAGTTTGATTTTTTAAAATTTATTTTTAGATGAGTTTTCATTTATTTTAAGTAATTTTTTTTAATATTTTAATCAACTTTTTTATATTTTTTTTAGATGTACCTCATCAAGATGTATCTAAAAAATAAAATAAATTAACTAAAATATTTTTAAAAATCACTAAAAATAAACAAAAATTTGAACAAAAATCTGTTTATTTTTGTTTAGATTTTCGTTTGTTTTTAGTATTTTTTTTTCATATTTTAATTAAAATTTTTATTTTTAAGATGTATCTAAAAAGTTTTTTAAAAAATAAATAATTAAAATGTGAAAAAAAAAATTAATAAAGACAAACAAAAATCTGTTGAAAAATAGTTTCTCAAAAAATGTAAACCAAACAAAGTAAATTCACGAGTATTTTTTTAGAGAAAATGTTTGAGATTTCCAAAAAAACATTTCACAATTCTACTCACAATAATATGTTAGGATCGGTGTCAATTTTTAATTTGTTACCCATCCAATTATTGAAGATCCAATTCTCTTGTTAAAGCTAATAAATTTGTGGATCAATTTTGTTTAGTCATCTAGAAAGAAAGAAAAACAAGAAAGACGATGCTACATCTCTCGAATCTGTGTCCTCGAATAAACACGCAAGCTATGGTGTGTGTGAGGTGGTGCTGAAATGGCATAAAATAATAGAAATAAATTATATATATATCATCACAATTATACTAATTGCAAAAACAAAATTTATTATTAATTAAGAATTAGAACAGACTAACTTAAGGTTTTGTTTGTCCATGCCCACCTTACTTTGCTTGTTACAAATATTTTTCAACCTTTTCAACAAGTAGACAGAAAGTATAATCTCTCACTGTTAGTGAATATTACATTGCTTATATTACCACTCTCATACCTCTAGAAAATTAAAAGGCAGCTGACAAAGTATTTATAAAAATAGAAATTTTAATTGAATACTTCAAAACTTACAAGAAAGATAGAGGGAAACACTCTTGTTTACTTATAAGACTCTTCTTCTTGCCTATGATTTTACAAGACGTAGTCATATCCTTTTATAGGCAAAGAGCAGATTTCAACTTCATAATTGAAATGTATATAATTAAATGATAAGATAATGTTCTTGCAAAAAGACAATGAACCTTTTACATATCTGATTTGTTGAAACTAACAAAATTAGTAATGATATCTCCACCACTTTGGCTTTATTCCGCATGTGGCTCTTTTGTCTTCACTTACCATGATTAGTATAACAAAATTAATTATATAATTAGTATAACAAAATTGAAATGTTATACTTCTGTTGGCTTTTTTGGCTTTTCAAAGTTAATTATATAATTTAAAGCGTACCAGTAAGGATCAATAAGTCCTTACAGAATTTTTAATTGTCAACCAATTATCAGACGATTGTGTTGAAGTTTTTTTAGCCGTAATGACAAGGATTTTTACTGGTGGCTTGTTTAGGAGAAACTTACAAATAATAACAAGTACAAAGCACAGTTCAGAAATTGAATTTTATTAAGCAAATAAGAATTTACAATGAAATGACCCAACCTTAAAAAGTTTACAACAACGATTAATTGAAACTACTCCTAAGAAATGAAGTGCGGTACAGGAATTGAAGAACTAAAAATGTAAAGAACTGGAAATGTAAAACTGGAAAGAAAATATGAAATAAATGTCTGGTTTCTGGATCTGAGTCTGAGTTTTTACAATGTAGCCATGAATGGCTATTATAGGCAAATATTTGTAGAAAAAAACTTCCAGCAATAACTACCCAATAACCACCTAAAACTACCCACTCTTCCATCTTCATTTTCACAATGTCACATATCCCTCCATGTCTTCATAACTTCCTTTAACCTCTAATTTATGCTCCATGTTCTTCTACATTATGCTCCATGATCCTCCACATTCTCCATCATCTTTTCACATATATCTAATGATTCATAACTTCTCATAACCTCCAAATGAGTAGGAGAGTGTCACGTGTCCTGCAATTTATCAATAATAATAATAATAATCATTACAGATTTATGGTGCCAACATTACCCCTCGCAACTCTTTCAGAATGAGAAACCTCAAATTCATGAAGAGTTGTACATCAATTTAAACCATACTTGGCAATTAATTAATGTATTCGAAGGAAGACACGAATTCGAAGGCTCTTTTATCATACAACATGATTCAATTTTGTTAAAAAAGAACCAAAACATTGCTCCGAAGGTGCTCATGACATATTTTAGAAGCTTTAAAAGCTTCGAATGCATAATAGCTACCTGCTTGGAGAGTTTATAAGGCTTTAAAACATAATTAAAATAAGTTTACATGCTTTGAATTTTAATGTTTGTTTCGAAATTAGATTACTTTGCATGGGTTTGAGGTGAATTCTTAGCAAAATATCACCAATTTGATTTAGTCACAATGCATGTCAATGTTATTTTCTTTGAGCCATCAGTAACAGTTGGCCCTTCTATGCTTTACTTCGAGACCTTTGATACATCATGAGACTATGGATGTCACAACCCAATCCCGCCCCTAAAAGATTTGGGCATGACCTGTTCGAAGACGGACATTTAACCTGATATATATAATAAGTGGGGCCTGAACGGAAGCATTAGCAATTTAAAATAACTTAAATATAACATCCATTGAGCTACTACTACTATGCCAGGACCGCAATCATTACATTAGGTACATAATATGTGTAGAAACATACGCCCGAACTTTAGTTACACACTTATACATCCATACTTAGGCCCACAACTGAGCGTGTAAAGACATTATTAGTAAAAGACAACCAAAACATAAATCAACAACCTAATGACACTTTACAACATGCACGGCTTCAGGTGGTGCCTGGACTCATCAAAGTTGACAAGAGAAGGACGAGTCTTAAAGGTTAGGGCTGAACTCCCGGTTGATTACCTACAGAAATAGGAAGACAAAATACAGAATGAGCAAACTCAGTGAATAATAGTCAATAAGTCATGTAATGTTTAACCTGAATAATAAAATATATAACTGCATATACATATGATCAACTACATTCCATAATTAAATCCAAAGCAGTCACGATCCAATTTCCGTAACAGAGTGGCTTTAAGCCCAATGTGTACAGAATGGCCATAGGCCCGGAAATAACATAATTCCCAAACATAACAGAACGGCCTCAGGCCCAATGATAACAGAACGGCCTCGGGCCCAATAATAACAGAACGGCCTTGGGCCCAATAATAACAGAACGGCCTCGGGCCCAATAATAACAGAACGGCCTCGGGCCCAATAATAACAGAACGGCCTCGGGCCCAATAATAACTGAACGGCCTCGGGCCCAATAATAACTGAACGGCCTCAGGCCCAATAATAACAGAACGGCCTCAGGCCCAATAATAACTTATCAATAGCAAACAAAACATATGGTACGATGATGTGCTTAGATTTCCTCATGGTTCTTTGTACATAGACAGACTTGTTTCGTAATTATCAGAACTTTAACATTACCAATAATCTGAAGGTAGGTGTACCATTACATCACTAGGCCAGAACAATTCATAAACTAACTTCACAATGTTAATAGTTGTACGCAATTCTTATACATAAGTATAGATAATTCCTAGGATGGTACTTTGACAATAATTATTAACCATAGCCCAAAATGCGGAGTAAGTTCAGAATCATACCGATGTGAGCTAACTCTTTCGATGTTCATACTAATTCTCATCCAACACACATGTTAACATAATTACTCAGGGAGAAGAGAATGTCAATAACAATAATAATTAACGGTAAATAACGTACATTTGAGGTACTATTACTCACAGTGTTTAGATGCTTGGTCCATCTCTGTAGCTGACCCTACATAATTTATAACACACAATTCATCATCGTACAACACCATTCAATTCAACATTATTCAGCTCAACATAATCTAACAAAAGTCAATATCACTTAATTCATCAACACCATTTGTAATTTAACATAATTCAAGATAAATCCTTGAATCCCATTTCAATATTCCGAAACCGAGTTCATCTCATCCATATCATTAATAGATCATTTCCCCAATTTTCCATCACATTAGAATATGAATTACAATGTTATTCAGTTGCAAATTGTAAACATAATTCTCAAACATCTCTAAATTCCAATTAAACTTGAACACATATAATGCAATACCTCAATTTCATTATTTTACTTTCAATTTGAACCAATTCATTAGTTATCGTCATTAATCAACCTAGGGTTTTAAAGAGAATTGGGGGTTTTCCTCTTTTCTTAATTCAATCTTCAAATCAACAATTACTATACATCATTAAGCTAAAAACATTCAACATCCTTTGAGAATTGGAGTGGAAGCCCCATTTGTGACTAAACAACAAGCCATTAGTGTTTCTACCCATAATCAATTCAAAATTCCAAAATGTCAACAAAATCCCAAAGTGTCAACAAAATCACTTAGAAACATAAACATTCAAGGCCAAGAGAACCCCCTACCTCAAGATTGGAAGCAAAGAAGCTAGATCCAAAGCGTCCTCTCCAAAATCTCAAAATCTAATCGGTTGGAAAAGTTGATCTTCACTTCTTCTTCATCCTTGATGCGCAATCCATGGTGGATTGTTGGTGAAAATGGTTGAAATCAAAGGTTTAAGGGGTAGGGTTTCGAACCTAGGAAGAGAGGAAGGGAGAGGGAAGAAGAAAATATCTGAAATGATCCAAAAATCCCGTTTTTAAAGCTGCTGTCCCGAAATTCCCGCTCGAGCGTACTTATTTCCGCTCGAGCGAACCTGCCCTCAGCACAGATTTCGAAACTTTGAACAGGTATAACTCTTCCATCCGGACTCCGTTTTAGGTCGTTCTTGTGTCCAAATTGAAGCCCCGGAAATAAAATTTCCAATGGTTCTAACCTCACATCCAAATTCAAAGTGTGGAAAAATAAAAGGACAAAAGAGTGACGGTTGATCGTAAGATAACTATCCGAATTAAATTCTTTGGTCCAATCTTACTTTACCATCATATTACCACCTCAACCAATACCCCAAAAATAAGATAAAAACATTCCAAATACACTAATAAAATATCAAAACGAGCCCACGTGCCTCAGAACTACAACTCAACCTGAAGGCCCGCTCGAGCGCCCAACCTTGCGCTCGAGCGTGCAGACCAACAAAGCCGTCCACTCGAGCGTAAACTTCCCCGCTCGAGCGGAGAATCATGACTCCCAGAACCTCAGGCCGTCTGCAAAGTTGCTGGAAACCCCAAAAGTTCGCTCGAGCGTCAACTCCTCCGCTCGAGCGGAGGGAAAAATTCTGGGTCGTCACAATGAAAATTTCAAGACCTTTGAAGCATGATTCTTCATACCTTAACCATATATTTTCACTTTCGGTTGTACTACTTTCGAATTGCTTCGAAGTGACAAACAACATACACACTTTTCAAATTACACCACTTTAAAGTGTTTTGCAGAGTTTTGAATTACCTTCTAACTAAATATATGGACCTTCGAAATGATTTTGAGGGAGCTTCAAGCCACCTTCGAACTAAATGTATGGAACTTTGATGTATTTTCGAGTTTCGAATTACCTTTGAACCAAATATATAGACCTTCAAAGTGCTTTTGAGGGAGCTTCAACCTACCTTCGAACTAAATATTTGGCACTTCGAAGTATTTTCGAGTTTCGAATTACCTTCAAACCAAATATATAGACCTTCGAAGTGCTTTGGCATACCTTCGAAGTGCTTTGGCCACTCTTAGCCGAGTTCTACCTTTCAAACGGTTAATTTTTCTTCAATGCATCAAACTCATTAGAACAATGCTTAAAGATGATTGTTTTATTAGCCATTTCATCAAAATTAAATTTTGATGTGGCCCACAAATCCAAAATAGATTTTGAACACTGAAAGTCATGGCATAATATAGCCTTGGAAGTTCAAATACTTTGACATTTTCAACAATGTCAAATATTTTAAATCTGTCAATAGTGAGTTGATCATCATCTTTAATCACTTTTGGCCTAAGAACAAGTTCTTTGGCCAATTAACTTTCATCATTCATTGACAAATGGAACTGTTTTTTTTTATTTTAGCCATTAATGGCTTATGAAAATCCTCCATAGATATGTTATTTCCATAGCTTGACTTTCTAAGAATGGGTTTTTCAACCTCCCGAGCCTTGTATGAAACATCATTTTTAATCATATTTGGCTCAACAACATGCTTTTTAGCCATGTTATTTTCATAAGTTAGCTCTTTCAAAATGGGGTTTTTAACCCCCGAGCCATGCATGGAACATCATTCTTAGCAAAATTTGGCTAAAAAACATGCTCTTTCGTTATGTTAATTTCTTAATTTGGCTCTTTAAAAACGGGCTCTTGAACCCCCCAAGCCATTGATGAAATATTTTCATTAACTTCAATCACAAATGACTTGAAAACATTTTGTAAAATCCCACAAAATTCAGTCATTGAAGACTTGACAAGAAGGGTTGATAACTCATGTCGCCATTGGCAAATTTCCACACCAAGTTGATGAATTACTCCAATTAAATGGTATATTTTTTCTTCTACCAAATAATATGGTAATGAAGAAACAGCTTAGAAATTTTCTTCATCAAGAAAATGGATCTCTTCTTGAAGATCTAAAATTTTTCTTTCACATCAATATATTTCATTTTGACAAATTTGAATAACAAAATTCAATTCATTTGTCATTTCTTCTTTTATGCCTTCTTCAAGGCACTCATTTTCTCCTTATCGTCTACATCTAACCATTATAATAGTCCCACTCGGCGTGTCAAAAAATATATGTTGGCTTTTTTGGCTTTCCAAGGTTAATTATGTAATTTAAAGCGTACCAGTAAGGATCAATAAGTCCTTATAGAATTTTTAATTGTCAACCAATTATCAGACGATTGTGTTGAAGTTCTTTTTAGCCTCAATGAATAGGACTTTTACTAGCGGCTTGTTTAGGAGAAACTTACAAATAATAACAAGTACAAAGCGCAGTTCAAAAGCTAAATTTCATTAAGCAAATAAGAATTTACAATGAAATGACCTAGCCTTGAAAAGGTTTACAGCAACGACTACTTGAAACTACTCCTAGGAAATGAAATGCATTATAGGAATTGAAGAACTGGAAATGTAAAAAACTGAAAATGTAAAACTGGAAAAAAAATATGAAGTAAATGACTGGTTTCTAGATCTGAGTTTGGGTCTTTCAATTTGAAGCCTTCTCTGCTATTTATACTCTCTAAGGGTAACCGTCGAAGTGGAACTTTAACCGTCGAAATGTTCTCCCATAATTGCTAATCATGCTCTCTCACAGTCAGTCCCACTACACCATTCTAGCAGTTAGGCTTATCTCCTGATTCTAAATTCAAATTTACGAGTAATCGTTGGGTCACGTCATCTTATGCCTTCTAGCTATTCCAGTGCTGCGCAGATCCATTTATAACCAATATGACATGCCATGTGTCTGTCTTCGACTGGAGACTTGTATTAACTCCCAAATTTCCCTTCATGTACCACGTGTTAAGCCACAATTAGCTTTTACAAAATATGTAGCCAACAATCTTATTGGTTGTATCTGTCATGTAAGCTTCCTTTGGCATGGCTTTATCTATTTTGGTTTCTTCTGTTATATCAGTTTTTCTTAGCTTTGTTCTCAAAGTGACTTGTCTACAAGATTCTTGCATTTATTGGCTTAATTTGCATTGTAAAATTATGCTTATTTTTAAAAAATACAAAGGTTCATGTCTTGTATTAACTCGCAGTTGATTTGGCCTCTTCTCATAATTTTGTAAAGTTTCCAACTAATTGAAGAGATGTTTGATACTTCAATTATCTCTTCTTCGAGCATCTTAGGTATTTCTTTTACTTGTCACTTCTTACGATTACAGTTCTCTTCCCATCACAGTATATTGTTGATTCTGAATATTAGAGAACAATTTCCAATGTATTACAAAAAAACACGAGCCTGTCAATTTTATCAATGATAAGATCATATCCTTCCATGATTGTCACTTCTTACGATTACAGTTATCTTCCCATCACAGTATATTGTTAATTCTGAATATTAGAGAACAATTTCCAATGTATTACAAAAAAACACGAGCCTGTCAATTTTATCAATGATAAGATCATATCCTTCCATGATTTTTCTTCTCTTTTGTAAAGAAGATTTCAAGTGGATACTCGGTAAAATATCAAATTTGACATGATTGATAAAATTGAATTTCAGGCCAAGTTTGGCATGTCTTAAAAAAGACAAAAAATTAAAAAAATATTCAAAAAGTTAAAAAGTTACCACTATTCACAAAAAAAAAATATTAAAAAAATAATTTTACACACAAAATTATAACTCATCAATCTGAACCGGTCAGATCAGTGCTGCGTTTTTTAAGAAAAATTGCACAGTTGGGGTGCAATTTTAACACACTATTGTTCGGCCCGTGGGGGCTCATCACGGGTCCCGTTTTGATAATTTGAACCATTAATGTGTAAAACTCGTCGAGTACTATATGTCTGTAAAAAATCACATTGATCGGATATTTATAACTACATGATCAAATCAACTTTATATAAAAAAATGGATAATGTTATAGTTAACGGTTGAAAAAAAAACAAATCTGATCAAATAGCTATCGATATCCGATCAACATGATTTTTTACAGGCATATAGTACTCGACGAGTTCTACACATTGCATAGTTTAGATTATCAAAACGGGACTAATGATGGCCCCCATAAGCCGAAAAGCATTGTCCAATGCAATGCCCGAAAAGTAGACAATTACTTCTTAGCATCTATTCAACCTGCACAAATCACTCCTAGTCTTCTGCTACACCCTAATTTATATAATTTTGTAATACATATTTTTTTATAAAAAATCAAAAAATTAACCCAAACAACCATATTTTTTTCCTCAACTTTTTAGTCTAAAAAATACATTTATTTAGGACACCCCAAACAACACATCAATTCTTTTAGCCAAAATAGACACAATATAAAGTTGTAAAAGTTTCATGCTTGCTCCGATAACTGCAATAGCATATTTAATTATTGTTAAAAATTCATTTAAAAACGAAAATTAATCATCTCTATCACTTTTCACAAAATCAACAATTCCAAATTCAACATTAATTTTATTCACTAATTGTCCAACCATAATCCTAATTTAAAGATTTTGCTAAAAAAGATTAGATCATTTTTAAAAAAAAAATAAAATAAAATTCATCAAAGTTCTTTTTTTTTTGAAAAAAAAAACAAAATTTAAAATTGAAACCATCGCTGGACAACAATTTACAATTCGACCCTCCCAGCAAGAACTCCAATTGAACTGAGCCCAACAATTTTTTTCTAGCTTGTTTTCTCTCCTTCCCTGAGCAACCAAATAGAAAAAGGAAATTAAATTTCCAATTCTTTCCTTTCAATAACTCCTTTCACAAAACCAAATGGATTATAGTTGTTTCACTTCACTATGACAGATCAATCTGTTTTCTTTGCAACCAAACCAAAAGCTTCACAACAAAGAATGCAACCTAGTTGGACTTTAATTGAGAGAGCGATCAAAATGCATTTCATCATATTTTCAAATTTCGCTATATATAT